>VXAX01001515.1:1052276-1079929 GCA_013399835.1 Leptocoma aspasia | reverse complement strand
CTTGCTTATTCCCACTGAAATCAGGGGCATTTTCCTCATAGTCCAAGAGAGCCCTAACTTGCAAATCATTTCCAGTGGCCATCACTGAAATCTCTTACTTGCCTGATGCTGTATTGCTTGAGATGTACAAAGTACTCTTAGAAAATAAAGACCAAATCAGTTTCATTCTTCATTTAAGATCTCAGTGTCATGCTGCTTTTATGTAAGCATATGCATATTGAGTATTATTTTCTGAATGTAATTGCTCAAAGTGCTGTTGATCGTACAAAGAGAATGGTGCATTCTCTAATTCAAGGGTATAAAAGATCCAGATCCTGAAAATGCTTAAGTATGTGGAGAAGGCCTTCTCAAGGGATGACAGAGACTTCCAGTTACTCTTGTGTTCAGGGCTGGGTCTGCAGTTAGCAGACTGATACTAGGAGAGGCACTCCGCATCTTATCCCTGAGCAGTGCTGGTCTTTGGAGGGAGAGACTTGGCAGGAGAGGAGAAGTGGTGAGAACAGTTGCAGGCAGGAAAAGAGCAGAGTGGATGGAGTGTTTGGAATCAGATGGAAATAGCCAGATGGGACACAGAAAACACCAGGAAGACAAATGAACAGAAGAAAAAGAGGAAGACTGAAATATGTGAACCCAGTGTCAGGCAGTGATCCTTCAGCTTATTGGTGGCAATGTGAAAAAGCTAGGTTGAAATCTGTTTTCAAGGTGTTTCTTGAGGGCTTGTGACTAACTTCAATCCACTCTATTTGTGAATTGAAATGCAAAGAAAACTAACAGGGGCTTGAAAATAGGCTGGACAAAATGGCCAGTGCTGGAAAATTAGTCTATTTTGAAGACCAGTAGCATTTATAAGAACTGCCAATTAAAACTCCATGCTCTTACTGAGAACTCTCCCTCTCCATCTCATGGAACATTAATTCTGTTCCATGCTGGATGATTTCTTATGAGCAGCATCCCACAGTACAATATCAGAGTGCTGGGATCTCATCATGTTCAGCCTCACTTGCTGACTAGCAAGCACTTCATGGGATCCTGTGGTGATCACCCTCAGTGCAGCTTCAGACCTGCACAGAGCAACATGTCTTGATGTAATGGAGGTAGAAAAACACTACAAGAGAGACATGGACCTAAGCAGATCTACCTGGTGGATCCAGACAACAGCCACAAAAATAAATGATCAGAGCGCTGTAGCACTTCTCCTAGGAGGACAGGATGAGAGAACTTGGGCTGTTCAGCCTGGAGAAAAAAAACTTCCTAGAAGATTTACAGTATCAACCAGTACTTAAGGGGACTTTATATGAAAGATGGGCACAAACATTTTAGTAGGACCTGCAGCAATGGTTTTAAACCACAAGAAGGTAGATTTAGAATTAGGAAAAAATTCTTTCCTGTGAGGGTGGTGCTAAGAGAAGCTGTGGATGCCCCATTCCTGGCAGCAATCAAGGCCAGGCTGAGTTGAGCTCTGAGCAATCTGGTCTAGTGAAAAGTGTCCTGACCCACAGCAAGGGAGTTGGAACTAGATAACCTTTGAGATCCCTTCTAACTCAAACCGTCCTACGATTTTAGGATTCTATGGTTCTATGAGATTTAGATTAAATATAAGGAAGAAATATTTCATGATAAGGGTGGTGAAACACTGGCGCAGATTTCCCAGGGAAGTGGTGGATTCCTCATTCCTGGAAATGTTCAAGGCCAGGTTGGACAGGTCTCTGAGTTACCTGATAGAGCTGAAGATGTCCCTGCTTATTGCAGGGGTCTTGGGCTGCAGGATCTTTAAAGATCCCTTACAAGCCAAATCTTTCTATGATGCTATGAAAAGCAGGAATATGGTGGGAAAACTGTAAATGTAATGTACAAATAGCCATTGACATTGTACCCTGAACATTGCTGGAATTCATAGTATAGAGCAATTTCCTTTTTCATGCATGAATGTTTTACAAAAGACTCATTTTATGGCTCCTACTTCACAGAGCTGCTTGCTCCCTCAAGGTAACATCTCAAGAAAGGTCCTGTCACAGCTTGTGAATGAAGGAGGGAAGTTTGTTTTAAGAAGGATGAAGCTAGAAAGTGGTTGAGAATTTTCATTGCTTTAAAGACAGAGAGTTTTACTAGTGAAAGAAAAACACAGCAAATCTGTAAATAGATAAATCCCTTATTTTCTGAACACAGCCTCTTACAGGAACATGCAAGACCACTCCAAGTGGAAGACAGCACCTGTATTTGCTTGTTTTGCTTGTTTCTGTGTCACCGCTTCTAGCTTTCAGGCAACTTCTACCCTCTCTTGCTTTTACTACTGCAGCTGCTGAGTCCTTGCACTACTCAGCTGCACACAAGCCAGCTTGTGCGAACACCACAATCATGTGCCTCTTTCAGGGTGCATCCCACAACTTTATGCATGCCTTTCTCTGTATGTGTTTGTCCATCTGCTGCTATGTTGAGAGAACATGGCTATGTTGAGAGAAACTACTATGTTTCAAGAGGGGGAAAAGCTGTTTTAGATTAGTAGTGCTGTGCATCTACTTTCACAGGGCAATTACTGCCTTGTTGGTATGTAGACAAATGGGTAGGGGGAAGTTTCTGGGATTCTACTCCTTTTAATGACAAATTAATTTTTTTCCCAAATTAAATGACAGAGATCAAACTCATCCTCTTCTGCATGCTTCTCCATAACTGCTGTCCGTTGTGTGAAACAACACGAAAACCTGAGTATTTCAGTCTGCTAACTGATGAGGCTGGCAGCATACCATGGCATGGAAACTGCAGCTGGTCTAGCAAGAGCTGGTCCTCTGCAAGAGGAGGCATGAGGAAGGCAAAAGTGGAACACTTAGCCTATCCTTTCTTCTGCTGTGCAACATATGCACAGGAAAATGAGCTTCTACCCATGCTCAGCTTCCCCAGACCACGGTGAATTCACAGCACTGATTTTATGGTTAGAGGTAAAACTTGGAGATGGGTCACAAAATGGGATAGAAAACTGTCAGTGGCAGGTTTTTCTCCAGAGCCCTCTGATTAGAGCTTCAATATAGCCAAGATGAGGGGACAGTTGTCTGAGTCCCTCCAGCTCTAGGCAGTCAGGAGCTTTAACTGAAGTGTGCTTTTACCCTTGAAGTGGTTTGACCCAGTCTGGATGCCAGGCACCCACCAAAGGCATTCTCTCACTCCTCTCCAACAGTGCACAGGGGAGAGAAAATATAACAAAAAGTTCATGAGTTGAGATCAGGACTGGGAGAGATCACTCACCAAATACCATCAAAGGCAAAACTGACTCAGCTTGAGGATATTAATTGAATTTTTTACTAGCAAAATCAGAGCAGGATAATGAGAAATAAAATAAGTATAAAAAACATCTTCACTTCCTCTTCCCCTGCCCTTTCCCAGATCTAACTCCTTCCCCAGAGGAGCAGAAAGACAGGGGATCAGGGTCAGTTCATCACATGTTGTTTCTGCTGCTGCTCAGGGACAGGAGTTGTTTCCCTGCTCCAGCGTGGCATCCCTCTCGCTGGAGATAATTCTCCATGAACTGCTGCAACATGGGTCATTCTTACATGGGGTACAATCCTTCATGCACAGCCTGCTCCAGCGTGGGTCCCCCACAGGGACACAAGTCTTACTAGGATATCTGCTCCAGCTCCTCTCTCCATGGGTCTGCAGGTCCCTGTCAGGAGCCTGTTGCAGCACAGGCCTCTCATGGAATCACAGCCTCCTCCAGGCATCCACCTGCTCCAGTGTGTGGCTTCTCCATGGGCTGTGGGTGGATCTCTGCATCCGTGTGGATCCCCATCTGCAGGGGCTGCAGGGGCACAGCTGCTTCATCATGAGCTGCACCAGGAATGCAGGGGAATCTCAGCTCCAGTGCCTGGAGCACCGCCAGCCCCTCCTTCACTGATCTTGGTGTCTGCAGAGTTGTTCCTCTCTCATATTCTCATCCCACTCTTCTCTGGTTGCAATTGCATCTGCACAGTAACATTTTTTTTCCTTCTGAAATCTGTCATCACAGAGGCATTACTATAATTCTTGTTTGTCTCAGCCCCGACCAGTGGTGGGTCCATCCTGGAGCCATTTGGCATTGGCTCTGTTGGACATGGGGCCACTCTTGAATCTCCCTACCACCAAAGCCTGTCCACACAAACCCAGTACAACCCCTTCCTGCTGACTCTCTTTTCCTTTGTATGAAGCAGCTGAGCACCCATCAGAGCTAAGGTCCCTCCCTCAGTTAATGAGATGTTTTCCTCTGTGCTGTGAATATTTACATTAAGCTGAATGACTGAGAGGGAAAACAATGAGCACTGCCCTCAGCACAGTTTGCAGTGTGACCTGCGGGGAACCAGGCGAGATGTCCCTGTGCACAAAGACAGGGTCAGATCTAGAAAGGACATGATTTCTTGTAAAGGCATGCAGGGAGAGAATAAATTTTATTAGCTAAGGCAAAAATCAGGCAAGTTCTTGTATGTGTGTCTACACAAAGAATAAGCATGTGAGGGAAATATCAGTGATAAAAAATCAGAAAGCCAAAGGAAAACATGTGCCACCTTCCAGAAACCCCAACTGACGACATTGCCTGATACAGCCATCCACAAGGGCTTGTGGAAGAAGGCAGCTTACTACACTGCAGGTGGCTGGGCGAAGCCCTGGAAACATCTCATTCCCAGCTGCTGTGCAGGAAGGAAGAGCTTGGCAATTCCTGCAGCTGTGTGGGAAGCTTTCAACTGGTGCTCTTAGAGACTGATGTCCTTTACGTTAGTACTCAGCAGCCACATCCAGACTTGTGAACGTCCATGTTCATGTAAGTATCTAGACAGGAATGATTTCCCTGGTGAGTCTGCTCCTCTGGTGTGTGAGAAACAACATTTCAGTGGTTCCTTCCAACTGTTGGAGACTTGACTGACCTGAAGACAACTGTTTTCCAGACCTCAAAGAGAATTTGTGAAGAAAAGGCAAAAATTTTCTTAAACTGGATGAAGTGAGCAGGGTTGTCTTGTCCAGATGAAAAGCCTGAAAGAAAAGCAACACAGAGTTTCAAGGGGCTTGTGTACTGCCAATAAGAGAGTTATCTGAAGGTGTGCATGGATCTCTCGTGCCTAATCCAAGAGGGGAACAGTTTTCTGGGCATGTTGCTCTCTTGAGTGCACCCAACAAAAGCAAGAAGTCAGTTGATGAGGTGCTGACAGGTCACGGTGCAGCTCCTTGGGGACATTGTGTCAAGGAGCTAAGGGCTGCCAGAGGGTGAGGCTCCCAGATGAAATGGAAGATGGGGGGCTCTTAATTTCTGTGCTTTACAGAAAGCCACCACCATTTTCCCAGGTGTGTACATGCTGACTTGGGAGATTTCATTTTCAGTGTGTGAAGTTCTGGCACAGATGGTTATGAGGAAAGACAGAAACCCCATACCCATGATGTGGGCACTAGCACTGCCTGAAAGTAACTGTTGCTTCTGCCTTAAGAGGATCTGCCTCGAGGGTCTCACACAGGCAGAACGTGGCAGGAAGGGAATGTGTGAGACCCTTGGTAAGGAGGACGGCCACCCTCTGCAGACATGGATGGGCCAGGGCAGGTGTTTCAGTGCTTTGTGCTGAGGCAATGGCACTGCAACTGTGTGAAGGTGAGCAGCTGCACTGGGCCTGCTATGTGTAAGCAGCAAGGTGTAAACTCAGCCCTGGTCCTCCACAGGCTGATTTCGGTGGATTTTCAACATGTTCTTAAAACCAGAGGCATGCCCACACATATTGTGGAACCTCAGCCCCAGTCCCTGGCCTCCTGTCTTACAAAGGCTGGATGGGGACAGAGCGGCTGGAACTCCCTGTACAGAGACGTGCTGTGGTGTCTTCTGGACAACCGAGCAACAAGCCAAAAAACAGCCTTTACATTCAGCTGTCTGCTATGTGCTGCTATTAATCCACTTCAGTTTATTTGGCAGCAGCGATCAGAATGAATTAATTTGGGATTTTCAGGCTGTTGAATGTTTTTCCTCAGGCAGCTTTCTGTTGAGTTCTGGGCTTTGGGAATTAGCCGCTATTTAAAGCAGCAGTGTGTGAACTTTCCTGATGGCTTGTGCTCTGTCTGTCCAATTCAGACAGAGGGAGAAGTGATGCGTGTGGGTGCTAGTCAGTGCTCTGCCTTGCCTCCTCCCTCCCCAATGGGATTGATCTCTTTGAGTTTCTAAGATGTAGGCTTTCAGATCTTCCTGTGTGCTGGGGTCTGCTGTGTGGCAGCTAATGTCGTGCTGGAGACCTGTACAGTCTCGATCTCTCCAGGAAGGGAAGATGCTTGACATCCACTTCTTTGGGGCTAAAGAAGCTGTTTTTTGCTGTTTGCTTCTTGATGCAGACAATTCCATCTGCTGCCTCTACTTACAGAGCTGCCCCAGGGGACCAGTCTTCGGTGCTGGAAGTAAAGCAGCTAAATAGAAAGACTGAGCTATGAAAAAGTGGCAGGGGAGTCTGGGCAGCTGTGCAGGGACATGAGGAGCTGCTGTGAGAGAGAAGCTGTCTCCAAGCTGTTCAGAGCAGAAGCAGGAGCCTGTGTCCAGGGACCTGAATGCACTGAGCAGGGGCTGCCCTCTCCCCCGCCCAGGACCAGCGTGGGCAGCAGGGTTCACAGCAGCAGCACATGTTGAAAGCGATGTGCTGTGTTTCCCTGCCTGCCTGAGCATTTAAGCACACCACTCATACCTTTCATACCTGGATGTCCATGCCTCCTTCTACCAGATTCTTTGACTTGGGTGCACACAGTAAGGGTCACAGGAGTCTGTGAGAAGAGCCAGGAGTCTGGAAATTTCTTGCTGAAAGGCAGGTGCTTAAAATCTCACATGGAGGCTGAGATCTGCAGCCTGACTTTCAGATGGGCAGAGAATATCCCAAAGGCTTTAATGGCAACCATTTGGAAACAAAATAACAGAGCTTCCCGATACCTTTGTGTGACTGACAACAGGTTTTCAGCTTCTTTTTATGTCCAGCTCCAGTTTTCCCCCTTTTTGTATCACAAAGTAACGTTTGCTTTGTTTTGCAGTGAGAATTTAAAGGGGGAGCCAGGATGAAAAGTAGAGTAGGTGCAGTGGGTCTTCTGGTCTTGATCTTGCAAATGCACTTGTCTGGAATGCTGCAACATAAGGTCTGTGAAATCCACAGAGAAGGCTGTGTTTGACCTCAGTTGGCCCAAACTTGCACTGGCCAGAACCTGACCATCAATCAGTCCTGTGTTCAGAAGCTATAGCTCCGTTTCCTCCAGTAGCTGTAGGAGCAAGCCTTATACTAACCCCTGGACAGACTTATCCTTTGACCTTACCTGTAATCTGAGGTTTAGAAACATGAATCTGTTTCTTGAAACATTTAGATAAAAATCAGTGCTCATCTCATGCCTTTCTATTTTCAATCTAGCAATTTTTAACTGGACCAAAGTGTAGGTCTGTGACAAAAAAGAGAGCAGCTAGAACTGTCCTGGTGACTGATTTTGTATTTGCAAGTTACTATAGAAAACTTTTCAATCCAGAAATATTTTAGCTGGCACTTGTTTAAATTGGATTCTCTGAAAATAGCATGGGTTATTTTAGAAATCTTTTCTGCCTTGAGCTTCTTAGTACCTATTAGGAAATTTTAAGTGTGCATTCACTATGCTAAAAGAATAATGAAGAACTCAGAGCAACCAGTTCTGTGTGGGATGCTTAAAGCATTAACATATTTTGAAAAGATTATTTCCAAAATAAGATACCAAGAGTTGGAAGTGATTGTTATGTGAAATTTCTGCCATTGAAAGATATAGAGTGAGAAATGTAGAGAGCTGGAGTCATGTATGTGTTCTGGATTAGGATTAAGTGTTTATGTGTGCACTCTTCCAGCCTACTGCTATAGCATTATTAATATCCATTCATACATAACAGATTTAAAAGTTATTCACTCTAAGAATCGGTTTCTGTGATCTGAGAACGTCACATGGAGATACTAAACTAAGTTCTGACAGCTCAAAACAAATACTATTATTTGTTATTATATAGCTGGTGTTATTGTTTCTCTTTTTGTACGTTGGAGGAAATTTTCCTTGCAGTGGGAAAATTACCACTGCTTCCACAGCAAGGAGAATAACCCTTTGCCTGTGCCTTTATTCTGGATGGAGCAGCTTGTGCTGGAGAAAACCACATGATACTGGATGGAGATACAGTGGGGTGAACTTCTGTCAGATATGGCTTTGGCCACCCTGCTGCCCCCTAGGAGCCCTGGGATTTTTGGAAATGTTAATATTTGCTTCTCTCTGAAAACCTCAGGTAGCTGCAGGATCCCCAGCTGATCTGGTGAAGGAGTCCTGGGAGGAAGGGAGGGGGATATTTGTATTATAGACTGCACACATCAGCAGTATTGTGTGCAGGAGTATTCTTGTAAGCTTCTGGGAGCTATTCTGAAAATGAAGAAGTACTGCAAGGTAGGGACAACATGCAGGGGTGATAAAACTGGTGCCTATTTTCTCTTGTGAGTCACAGGACTACCCCTGAAGCTCTCCTTGCAGCATCCAGAATGCACCTTCCTCTATTTATGCAATCATGTCTCCATTTATGGACCTTTTCCTGTAACATGTGCTTATAAAGTGCTAAATCTCCCCAAAACCCCAACATGCATGACAAAATGTTTGGTGTAAGCCACAATATGAAAAAAGCCGTATGCTCTTCCTCCTTGCTTTTCCTGCTGCTTGAAGCCATCCATTGAGACATAACTCTGTGAATGCTCAGTCCTGAGGGACAGAGGTTTCTGTCTACTGCTTGGACTGCTGCAGCTCTTTCTTGGTCCACCTCCTTACAGAATTTGCTGCTTCTCAGTCAATGAATTCACTGCAAACCCACACACACACACACACACACACACACACACACACACACACGTGTGCGCACAGGGTTCCATAGCTCTGCATGGCTCGTCATCCAAAACCCAAAACCAAAACATGTCTGATCTGCATTTATTCTAAAAAGTTATCCATAGTCTACTGAGTTAATTTCTCTTCCTTATGCAGTGAGCTGACAAATGTGTTCTTAGAAATGAAGGATAATGTCTCCACTTGAGGTTTTCTCCTTACACAAAATTAACTCAGCCCTCAAGCTCCTTTGTGTTGTGTTCAGTGCCTTGCAACAGCGCCTCTATGTTTATCAAAGGAAATGTGAGCTTTTTGAGAGTGTCTTGAGTAATAGTCTAGCCAAACAACTACTGGTGGGTATTAAAATACTTTACAAGTTAAAAAAGTTCATACAGCAAACATTTGTTAACAAAGAAGAGCTCTGGAAAGGCAGTAAAATTAATCCAAATCAAATTGAAACCCATTATGGTCATGTCTCACCTGGGTCTCATTAAATGAATCTTGAGAGTGTGTTTGAATACATCCCTGTGGAACTTGTCATCAAAATGTCTTCTAAATGAAAAGACATTAAATAATTGTTTGGCTAAAAAATGTTTCCCAGTGCTCTTCATGCCCCAATGCCTTGGAGTGTTTTGGGCTCACACTAGTGCTAAGCAAAATCTTTAAATTTGTGGTAAATAAGTACCCTGGAGAAAACACATAATGAGGAAGAAAAGCCCTGGTTGTCTTCGTGGAATGGTCCTTCTTTTTTTAACACTTCCTGATGACAGGCCGGGTGACTTACATCAGATTTCCAAGCACAGCTTCACTTTTACAGCAGTTGGAGGCATCTGCTTGTTCCTTTGGACAGGATGCAATCATGGAGCAGGTCTGGGACAGACCCTTCCATGCATTAAACTCTCTCTCAAACAGCTGGAAATACCTTCAAGATTTTTTTTCCCAGCAGCTGGGCACAGAGAGACAATGTTAAGGCATCTTCTTTTCCTTGAAAGGGGCCACCCTGAACTTTTTAGCAGTGGTTGTAACATTGCTGCAAATGCATGCTGGATGAAGGAATGACACAGGTTTGGAGACTAGCAGCCTGCCACCTTGGTCAGATCTTGGTGGCCCCAGGTGCCCAAGGAATACACATTGGCTATGATGCAGGAATATAGAATGAGGTGGGATCTGGGAGACATTCTTTTCTTCACATTATGTGAAATTTCTGAGCTGTGTCATTGCTCTGGGAATGGTTGCACCCTAGCACAGCAGACATGGCAAGGGGACAGGAGCATGGATCCTCCCTGCAGTGCTGCTGTCCTGTGGTGGTGAGGCCATGGCTACAGAACCACTTCCCTCCTTCCTTGCTCTTGGCTTTTGCTACACAAGGTACGGAGGTTGGGGCTGAATCCCACTCTGCCCTGGAGAAACTGTCTCTTCCAGGAGGTTCTTCTGGCTGGTTTGGCTGCAGTCAGCTATGACAAGGGTGTGCTGGTGGCATGCACCCAGGACCCCTTCTCAGACTGACAGCTAGTGGGACAAAAATTGCTGACATGGCCTGGGATGTGTGCCAAATTATCCATTGATAGGTAAATCTGTCCTTGTTTCTAGGAAGAGAAGTGATCTTCCTGTCCCCTTTAAGGAGACAGATAACAGTGGGATGTGGTGCTGGATTGGATAAAGGCATCAGGGGGCATAAAAGAAATTACAGTACTAAGGTTGTGATAAACACAGATTAGAAAAGAGTTACTGAGATGTGTCACAACTCTGTAAAAGAACCTGGAACCCATTTGAGCTGAGTGCAGACAGACCTTTGGACAAAGGTCTTGCCAATGAAGAAGGCAGCCCATATTCATCATGATGGACCTTATGCTGGATATTCACCCAGAGGAGTATCCTAGAGTGAGTCTGGGATGCAAAGAGCAGCACTGGGATAGAAGTGGAGCAACAGTGTCACCACTGAGCTTGCTGCTGGGGCGACTGCAGCAGAAATGCTGTGTCCAGCCCCGAGCTCAGAAACATGCTGCTAATTTGGAGGAGGCTCTTAGAGGAGGGAGGAAAACAAGTAGGATACCAGGAAACTTGCTTTTGTAATGAAACAGTTGGGAATTTAATTTAGTTGACTTATCACCCAGGAGGCCACTGGCTGACTTGATCCAAATCTGTAAGTACCTGCTGGAAACAGAGATGTGATGACAGAGGGCTCTTCAGCAAAGCAGGCAGACAGATAACAAGACCCAATTGCCACAGCTTAAAACAAAACAAATTCAAAGCTGAAATGAAGGGTAGTTTTTCCCATCTGGGTTAATTGAGGGCTGTGGTGAAGTCTCTTTTCCAGAGAGTTGAGCTTGAACCTCAGCACTCCTGCTACATATAAGGGGGATTTAGCAGAGCAGCAATCCCTACCTCACCGTTCATCTGGGGAAGGCTGGCAGGGCAGTGTGGGCTTGCTGTAACCCCCACTGTGGCTCAGTCTTCTTCCCCAGAGTGACTTGCAGGTGTTGCATTCTTCAAAGTGGAGGAATCACATAGGAATGCAGCAGCAATGCCTCATCCCTCTGGCTCATCTCAAGGCTTTCTTTACTGCTCTCTGGGGGCACAGGGTAGGCTGGACCACTGGCGACCTCCATGGTGCTGGTGCTGCAGGAAACACTGCCCTGGCGTGGTTGCTTGGCCAGGGGTCTGAGGTGAAGGCTCTGCCTCTCTGTTGATAACCCCAGGGTACCCAGCCACTTGAATACTAGGGGGGCTGCCTGAAGATTCAGGGATCTCACACGATGTCCCTTCCCTCCTTTATCTCAGCATAATCCTTTGCTCCCCCAACTCCTCCTGGGCCCCAAACCTGGCTGATCCAAGTGCAAGGCAAGTCTGTCCTGCTTGAGCACAAGGGAGAGAGGGAATAATTGAAAGATCCACACCTGGATGCCAGATCACCCTTTGTGCTACTTCAGGAATGGAGAGACCATGCAGAAAGTTCTTCGTTAGCCTAGGCAAGGATGGCCATGGACAGAAGAAGAATTGGCAAAGCACATGGAATTATGAGTGTAAAGTCAAAGCATGTATGTTTGGGCTGTCTATGTTGCCATGACTCTAGATGCTCTGCAGAAGACAAACATAATCTTAGGCTGAGACTTGTCTCTCTCCTGCCTGGGGGGGACTAGCATATGCTAGTTGTCTGCTATTTCATGGCAGACAACTCTCCTATGTTCCAGTTTCCATGCTCTGTTTTCTGCACCATGAAACAGGATAACCTTTAGGGGTGCAGGTCTGTAAGATGATAATGATGAAGACAATAATGGAAAAAATGATCCCGTCAGCTGTGCATTTTTCCTCCAAGAGAGAGATAAATTGAATGAAATCTTTGCTATCAATCTGAGATCAGAGTCTGGGAGTGAAACAGACAGAGCCTGGACCTGGGCTGTTGACATGGCTTTGTTTATGGCTGTATTGAAGTACTACTTTACTGCTATTCCTGCTATTGGATATGTTTTATAAGACCTTGCACAAAAGCTCAGAGAGGGTTTCCTTGCTAGTTGAATGGCCAAATTCTCACTAATAGCTCAATGGCCAAATTTTCACTGTTATGCCAAGGACTAATTCTAGTGCTCAGGCAGCTATGCAAAGTTCTGTTCTAGCTATGCAAGTAGCTATGAAAATAGTAGATACTGTCTCTGAGACACTGTATGACCTTTTGAATAAAATGGGAAAGCACAGAGATTTTCTGTGAGCTGCTCTGCTCCACTAGGCAGTAACACACTGCATTTGTTAATAGCAAATTGCTGCTCCCTAGCAAAGGATTTTCTGCTCTTCCTGAAATATGTACTGCAACACTCAAGTACTCTAGAGGAAATTTTTTGTTTGCCAGGAAGAAGACCGTAAGAATCATTTGGGTTTAACGTTTCTTCCCTTGGAGGAAGGTGAGAAAGCTACTGTATGCATGATACAAGTTGCTTTTATACCTAAATTTTTATCCAGTTTTAACACATTCCACAGAGATGATAACGAGAAGTGACTATCTATTACTCAAAGCTATAATGTTCTTCTAACCAGAGGTCTAATGGTGGTTCTTCCTCTGTCATAAACATTTCAGTCTAGAAGCTGCAGACCCCGGTGGTGTGCCCTCTGCATGTGCATCTCCAATGGCCCCACAGCTGTGTATGCCAAATTTGTGTTTTGGTGGAAAACGTTTTTCAGTTGTCCAGGCTTCCCCTGGTTTTTGGTCTGTGGGGAGACTGCTGCAGCTCCTGGGATTTTCTTTCTCTTTCTTTACTCCTAGTGTTTCCCATGGTGGCAACCTTCTTTCTCCACTGTCCTGCTCATGTCTGTACTGTTTCACAAGGCAGGGAGGAGACAGCAAGTGCTGGGACACAGTGAGCCTCAGGAGACACTTGCAGCTTCCTTTTATTGACTCCAGAGGCCTCTCTTGAGTTTGCAATCTAAATGGCTTTGGACTGGATAAAGGCAAATCCTTCCCTGACAAACTCCCTAGAGACTGCATGTGTGCTCAGGGCTTCAATCAGCAGAAAAACTTTCAGTGACTCTTTATTCTTTGATTAAGGCATGGAAAGTCAGGCCATAGTGACAACAAGGAGAACCAGAGAATTAGTACCTGAGAAGGACAGGGAGAATAGAAAGAGAGACAAGATGGCTCTCTTGAGGTCTTTGATATAAAATTCTGTAAAAAAACCAAAAATACTTTCTTTCTGTTGTAAAAAAAGCTGATTTTATAATGAGTGAGTAGGAGATTTCAGTTCTGGCAGGATTGGCTGGCTCTGGGCTCGTAAAACTGTTTTGCTTCCAGCTCTTTCACATATACTGTGCTGCAAATTATGTTTGGTTGAAATCTGCCATATTTGGATGTTTGCCTGTAATTCCAGATGTTTAATGTCCTGATCAGAGTTGTTATGCAGAAATTTAGAGTTGGAGCACTGCAGAGGAACTGGTTTGTTCTATGGAAGTGCCGTATTTGCTACACACTGAAACGGATGTGTTGAACCTTTTGTACACAATGCAGAGGAAGTCACTCAGGATCCCAGGGGTTCATTGAACAATCTTGTCTGTGATGGGACTTGTTTTGTGTGATGAGCTGGACACAGAATCATAGAATCACTTCTATTTGAATGGTGTGGGTTGGAAGGGACCTTAAACATAACCTAGCTCCAAATACCCCACCATGGGCCGGAACACCTTCCACTAGACCATGTTTTTCAAAGCCCCATCCAACCTGGCTGTGAACACTTCCAGGGATGGGGCATCCACAGCTTCTCTGGGCAACCTGTTTTACTGCCTTAGCTGCCTCATAGGGAAGAATTTCTTTCTAATATCTAACATAATTCTCGTCTTTTAATTTTAAACCATTCCCCCTTATCCTATCACTGCATGTCCTTATAAAAAGCTTCTCTGCATGCACAGACATGATTTCTGTCCCCGAAAACCCTCCATGAGGAGAAACATGGCAGGCCTGTTTGGGGGGAATATGTATGATACTGAATGATTAAATTGTTTTCATGATTAACAGGATATTAAAAATCTATATTTTCAATATAGATTTCTACTATTTTACAAGATAAGAGAGATTATCTTCCCCCTGAGACTAGGATCTCCCTTTTTCTAGGAGAAGTCTATTAATGAAATGGAAGAAATTCTTGACTGGGACCAGAAGCCACAGATCACCCAGCTCCAGTATCCAGTCTTGGACTATGACTAGTGACAAATATTCTTCTGGACAAGGATAATATTGGAGATAATATTTGGAGACAATTTGGCAGTTCACCTAAAATCCTGTTCTTGATACCTCTGACAGCTAAGTTTTGTTGACAAAAAACCTTTTCCCATTTTATGTTTAGGCTCCTGCAGAGTTCAATGATGTGTCTTGTTCTGTGGTGTGGGAATAGTGATTTCTGCCACCCCAGGACTGCCCTCACCACCCCTAGCTGTGCCTCCTCAGCAGAAGTCTGTGCCACTTGTTGTCACGCAGGGCATATGTCCTTTCCCTGTCCCCGCTGTCTGCCTCTGGCTATTCTGCCCATGTGATGTGGCCACCCCTGCAGCACCAAGCAGCAGGTCACCTTATGTGAACACCAGCACTTCCCACTCTTTTCCCACCTCCCACTCTTCCCACTCTTTATCACTGATCCTCAGCACATCACCTCAAGCAACTTCTTCTTCCAGTTATGGTCATCTTTGCTGACCTTTGGGAAGCAAGCTTGCAAAATGTCTCTTATTTGCTGTGAGCTGGAAAGAGAGTAAATTTTAATTACTCTCTGAAACCAATGGGTTGGACAACCTCTCCCTGCAGCCCCTAAGTACTGTGCATTCTGTTCTGAAAGTCAGGTGCTTTATTAGATCCACTGTAGCAGAAAATGAAATGTAAAACTGAGTGGAGACTTATTTTAGACACAGTAGTAGCAGAATTAAGAAGGGAAATATCTTTGACTTACTGGGGGAAGTCATTTAGGAAGAAATTGGAATGGTTAATTAGAGAAAATTATCTCTATCTAATTCTTGAAGGCTAATTGAAATGCTCCAGTCTTCTTCTTGTACGGAAAAATCTATTTTAATAGCTTAGATTATTATCAAGGAATGTAACTTTAGTGGTAGCAAAAAATTTTCCTAAATTTTCCATGAAAAAAATATTGTTAAAGTGGCATCTGAATATTATGACACAGATGTAAAAATCATAGTGGGCCTCTTTTATTATTATTTTATTCTTGGAGGGGGTGGAAGGCTGGGGGTAGGAAGAAGACAGGGAAAGGGATTTATGAAGCTTTTCAAATTTTCATGTATACCATAAGTGCTAGAAACTTTGAGACCAAAATCTGTATCTGTGTGACTCCTGAATTTTAAACTAAATAACAAAATAAACATTTAACCTCTTGACAAAATCCCAGGATTTGTAAGGATGTCAGTGAAAATATTTCTTTTATAGAGGAGGTATGATAACGCAAGTTCCCAAAACATGTTGTTTTGTTTGGTTTCAACTAAAGAAAAATCTTGTGTTGATTAACTACCCTTCTTCAATTTAATCTTTTACTCAGGCTTTCAGTTGTTAAAGTAAGAGCTTGGCAGTAATGTTTGACAACTTTCCCAAAGCAGAATTCTGTCTTTCTCCTGAGGTTTTGCAGATTGTGCTCTCTGTGAGGTGGTTGTAGATGAGCATCTTGCAACTGTAGAGTAGCTGCAAAGACCAAAGTGAAGAACACCCTTGTCGCATTACCAATATGTTCCAGTCTCCTTTGCCTTGGCTGGGATTGTCTTTTGTCTCACCTCTAATGCAGTAGTTCTCCTCCAGCTGAAGAGGCTTCTCTGCCCAGACACCTGGTACCTGATCCCTTGCTAAAGCTCTGGTTGCTCAAGAGAAGCCTCGGTTGGATTTTACCCATTTTCCAGTTAGGAGAGGACATTACTCCTTTTCAGTCTGACTAGTTTGCTGTGCTGCCCAGGCTGTCCCACCTGATGCAAAGAACGTAGTGCATTACAGAAAATAAAACTGGGCCTGGAGACAGTCTGTGACTGCCAGTATCACCATGAATGTGCTGCTCCAGAATTTGTTGCTGTCGGCACTCTACCTTTTCTGGAACAATACAAACCATTTGGACACCAAATTCAGTTCTTACTTTCATTTCCCTTCATTCTCACAAGAACTAAAAGCAAGCCAGCTAACAGCTCCTCTGCCAGAAAACCCTTTTTCCTTCCAAAATCAATAAAAACCTGTTGCACAGTTATACGTTTAGCATGAGTCCAGGCACCCGCCTGTGTATGGTCATCAGGCATGAGGGAGAGTTTGTATGGGAGACTCCAAGAAATTGTGTTGGGGAGTCAGCAATATAGACCTCACAGGAATAGCCTTCCATTTTTTCCTGAGAGGTGGTAAACCTATTAAGCTACCTTTGGGAAGGATGAATGACATTTAGTCATTGGGTAGATAACTCATGTCTCATGACAGTATCTGCAATTACCTAATGAGAAGTCATAGGCTATTTTTTTCCTTTGGGAAATACATTTTCTGTGTAGTTATGCATCTTCTGCACCAGGGATACTTTGCTTCATCTAGTGTAAACTCTGCTTTTCACTGAAATTTTTTGCAAAGGAGTGGGACAGATTCTGCTATGTTTGACTAAAATAAATATGCAGTGATTTATATTTTCAGTAGAATAATTCCATTCTGCCAATGTAGCTATAATAAACTTGCCTTTATTGGGTTTGTTTGTTTTTATTTTGTTTGGGTTTTTTTTTGATTTGGTTGTTTTTGGTTTTTTTTTTTATAACCCGGTTCTAACTATATTGTGTTTTGAAAAACATTAGAAGTGTGGACTACTTTCCACAAAAGTGGTCAGTAGTCCACATCTTATATAAATGTGATGTGGCAGATTTGAGACCAGAATACTGACTTGTGACGTTATCTTTCTACCTACAAGTCTTAATGTTAGGTACTCTAGTGAAACTCCATGATGACTCCGTTGTGCCAAAGCTGGTGAGAAGGGCATGTGCTATTCTGATGACTTATTTCCCAAATGTTTATTAGCATCTAGCCCACAGCTTTTGTAATCAGGATCAAAACCAGTATTCTTCTTAAATTACAAAAAAGGAGTTACAAGAAAGCAATCAGCACATTCAGTCCTATGCTTTCAGGCAGAGTTTATCCTTCAGCTTCATTGGAGGCTGGAAAGAAACAACCTACAGGCGGCTTACTTGGTAATAACCTAATGCCCAAGACTTTTGTGTCTTTCCCTGGAGCAGTAGATGCTGGTCAAAGGATTTTAGCAGGGTACTCCACTGGAGTTTTCTAATATCACAGCCATTGTATTTACAAGTACAATTAAATACTTTTGGAAGGGATTATGTAATAGCACATGGGACACGTGGAAAGTAAAGCCAGATTCTGCTCTCGTTTGGATTAATTTAATGTGGAGCAAATGCAAGAATTTAAACAAAGGTAGTTCATATACAGCTACCATACAGTCTGAGTCTCAGTTTGCCCCAAGCTGCCACATGCCTCAGTCCATCCTCTTAGCCTTCTTCCCTGTGCTCAGGCAGCTGCTAACCTGATGCTGTTGTGCTGTCACAGGACGACGGATGCCATGTGAAGGATCAGGATCGTATTTCTTGGCACTTTGTTTGCTCTCTGGCTATGCAGAGCTTCGAATCCACCAGCCCAGATGCCTGCAGCAGACATCGACTCCTGACAGCTGTCACCATCAGAGGGCATGGCAGCAATGTGGCTGTACTCAAAATGATGGCTTCATATACCTCCTGTGTGCATCTGGGATGCCCTAAACAGTACAAATAGTGATGGGGAAAGGGAGCTTGCAGGAGTAGGATGCAGCTGCAAAAGCAGAAGAAGACAGAAAAGTCTGAAGTGTCATGGCAGAGAAGAGGTGGGTAGACTGGGTATGAAATGTAGGGGCAGAGAATATCAGATATGCAAAAGCTAGTGAAGGAAAGAGGCAGACAACAGTTAAAGTGCCTCAAATCAGTGTGGAGAGCTTTCACAGAACAGGCCAAAGGGAGAAAGGGAAGTCTCTCCTCCTATTTTTAGCCAAGCAGCTGAATTACTCCACTTCCCTGCCTGCGGGGGTCAGGCAGTAATGGAAACCACCCTCTGAGCAGCCACTGAGCAGGAGTAGGGCTGTGCTTTGCCTGCTGGTAGGGCTCATCTCCAGGCACTGTGTGATGGCACGTGCTGCAGCACAGACCTCCCCTGAGCTGCAGTTCAGGAAAATGAAAATGCTAAGGGAGTTGTCCATGTTTGGGCACCTGCTGGCCGTCTCTGGGGACTGGGTCATGGAGGGCTGCAAGTGGCCCTCCCCTCCTGATTTCTGGCAGACCACAGCTACGCCTGAGCAGCGATAAGTGAGCCCACGGGCGAGCTCCCCATTAGCCTCATGCAGTGCTACCAGTCTCCATTTCTGCACTCGGTGCAGTCCCTGTGCCTGTGAGCATGCGTGCCACATCATTTTGGGTACATTTGGTAAATCCTCAACTATCTAGAGAGATTATCTTCCTGATTTATCATCAAGCACCTTTTTCTTTTCCAGAGGGCAATTCAGTGCAGCTAAATTAGGTTCCTGCCTTGCTTTGTGCATTGAAAGAGCCTTTTTCTCTGTCTAATGACTGCAGAGTACATGCTTCCAGCTGACATGCTTAAGGTAGGTTACGCTGTGTATGTACTACTGATTATTCCTGGCCTCGTGAGGTGGCATCATCTTAGAAATACAGATCAAGGATGTGCCTAGCTGAGCAAATAGGATGGGAGATGATGTGTAAGGCTGAGGGTGACAAAGGAAGAGAGATCAGAGCAGTCCTGACATGAGTGTTAATAACACAAAGACTTGGCTTTCCTTCTCTGCAGGGAATTCTTGGTGTTGTCTCACCAGAATCTCAGGAGCCATTTTCGTTGATGGTGGTCTGTGGGGAAGAATAAAAAATCAGTTCATTATACAGGTATTTTTGTTATTAGTATTTTTTTTTAATTTAGTTTTTCCTTTCATCACAACCCTGAAGCTGGTGTTTAAGGAAGAAATGGATGAACTGACATCACCTTTTTGTCCTTTTAAAGGTCTGTGAAGAGAAGAGGAGGTGAAATGTAGCATGTAACTCACCACTGCCAGCTTCATATCTTTTATGCAGAACATGGCCATCAGGTTTAATTTTTGATTTTGCATTTTTGGGTTACTATCCACAAAGGCTGGGCACAAGGGGGCCACAAAGGATGGGGCTTTCATGTCTCTCTATTGAGATAATCCTTTGCTGTTCAACTTATGGCCTGTGAAAAGCCAGGCTTTGCTGGGCCTGTGCGGTTTGTGAAGCATGGGTTATTGCACTGTTGTTTGTGGTGCCCTAGGAAGAGGCAGAGCTGATTCATCCCCTACAGATTAAGAGTGCTGTGCATGTGGTGACTACAACCTAAAGGGACAGAATACAGTAAGAATGGGCCCTATCAGCACCACATGGCACCTGTGGTGACAAAATAAGCCATCTGGTCCTGCTGTATCTGGTGCCCTTGCTTAGTTTACATTTGTGGGTATGTATGGCTTATGGTGAGAACAAATGCTCTGCCCAGAAACTGCCCGGAGGGAAGAAGGATGAGTTGGTGCTGAGTTACAGCAGAGTGGGACAATCCCTTCCCTTGCCTGGCTGGTGATGTTGTGCCTGATGCCCCCCAGGACACGGGTGGCCCTCCTGGCTGCCAGGGCACTCCTCGCTCAAATTCAGGTTGCCATCAACCAGGCCTCCCAGGGCCCTTTCTATGACACTGCTGTCCAGCCTCTTCCCTAATCTCTCCATACATCCAGGGTTGCCCTGTCACATGTGAAGAATCAGGACCTTCCCTTGTTAAATGTCACACAGTTGGTGATTGCCCAGCCCTGTAATTTGTTAGGTCTCCCTGCACAGCCTCTCTGCCTTTGAGGGTGTCAAGACCTCCTCCCAATATCTCCCTTGGCTTTTGAATAACTATTGAGCTGAATTTGGGCAATTTACCCCAGTTGCTGCTCTGGGTCTTTCAGCTGGTGAATGCAAGGCCAGAGATTGAGGCATGCATGAGTGCAGCAGGTCTCCTGTTAAGCTCAAAGCTGTTGTCTGCCTGCTGGCCCTGAGGAGGAAAGGTATCACCCCACACACCCTGCTGAGCTTGGCTGCAATGTGATCTTGCTGTAGCAGCTGCTTTTTATGGCTGAGAGGCACCATCAGCTCAGGACTAGCTAGGATCTCTGACCTGGTACTCCCTCTCTACTGCAGCAGGTGAACCAGCCTGCACTTCTGGAGCACTAGTGGGACCTTAGTGGTGCTGTGGCCAGCAGTTAATAGACAGAAGCTGGGCAAACAACCTTCTCCTGTATCCCAATTCTGCTCCAAGGTCTGGGCTCTGTGTGCCAGTGCAGTCCCAAGGTGGGGACTGATGTCATTCTTCTGCAAGGCAAGCTGCTGCAAAAGGAGAAACACAGCAACTCCTCTCACTGGTGTAGGAAAAGCATATGAAAAGCAGAGGAAAACAAATGCTCGAATATCAGTCACTCAGCATCTCTGTCCTGATTTAGAAAAATGCATTGAATAAGAGGTCACACCACCTTGGTCCCCACCTATCCTCTGGCTGATCTTGGGGACTCCAAGGTTAATGTTTCCTGGAAGGGAGCCATGAAATTAATTTTCACTGGGGTTGCCAGTAGCTGTATCTGCTGAGAATAGGCAGTATTCCTCTCACTGAAAGGCTGCAGATGGACTTATCTTCCTTCATGAAAGGGCTATAGGTGGCCCCAGGAACAAGGGATGATTATCGAGGAGGTTTTGGAGTTGGTTAGTAGAATAATTTTAATATTGCTGAGATTTTATTATACCTGAGATGTGTTAGGCCACTGAGAGCCTTGGGCAGACTTTTTTTTTTATTATTGCTTAAGCTGACATGATGAATCACTGTTAGTACCTGGTCTCAGCTAGATCTGATACAGTGACTGTCTGTACCTGCTGTTCTAGTTGTGAAGTTTTTTCCATCGTGCCGATTCTGCAGATAGGATCTGTGCTGTGATTTGAACATGAAATATTGGGGGTATAGAAAAACAATGAGATTTTCAGGAAGCTGAAAGGTACATGAACAAGACTTCAGCAATGCTACATATTTGAATATTGGCTCATTTGGAAATCCAACAGATGAAATCATCTTCTTCAAATTTTGCTGGCAGAGGTATGAATGGAGCACTTTTCCCTTTCTGACTTTACTTCATAATTCCAGCCAATCTGACATTTCTTCTTCTGCTTCAGATCTGCTGGTCCCCCGCCTGCATCCTCACAGGCAACACATGGTCACAGTGGTTTATAAGAAGGTATTTATTTCTTTGGCTTCAGCTCAAAATCTAATTTGCTACATGCATTTTGAGGTGCACATAAGCAGATACCTCAGGGAAGCAAGACGAGTGACTAAGAAGCAAGGATGTGCTGTGGATGCACCTTGGAAGTGCTGCTATGTTATGTAATGAGGACCTGGGCTCGACATAAGCATTAGGTCACAGCCTTGGACACATTCCTGCCTCTCCCGGCAGGTTCGGAAAAAGCTGCTGACATGCACAGCAACTTCAGTGTTGCTTCAGTGTCTGAATAAGCAAGGCGGAATGTACATGGTTTTATTGCTGTCTTGCCTATGCCAAACCAACTCTAGGCAGTACCTTGGTTTTGGGGACAAATGAGGGGTAAAGCAAACAAACAAAAAAAAAAACAGGAGAGAAAACAAGAGAAACTGTTGGTAGCAGTTACTGTTCAGTTCAGACAGATGACAGCATTTTGCATATCTCTTGCATGGTATCCAGGGGAACCTCAGGAGCTCCCTAGCAACAATACAGCAGGAAAAGGAAGTGTTTTAATTCCTGGAGCTAATGTGTTTGTGCAGGTCTATTGGCCTGTTGGCACTATCTGTCCTGGCTGTAATGGTATGGAGAGTTGGCACCTCCTTCCACAATACTGCTAGGCAGAAAAAATGGCAAAGGCAGCAATTTCTGGAACTGAGATAGAGGAAAAGGGGCATACATAGTCTAAGGAACCACCTGGTCAATCCATGAGGAAGGAAATACTTCTCCGGTCATTAACTGAGGTGCATGGCCAGTCTGTGTACATTAGAGAATCGAGCTGTTGTGATCTCTGTGTTATTCCTGCTCTCCTAAAAATCCACCTTTTCAAGTTCCTTTCCTCCTTTTCTATCTCCATTTAATCATCCCTTTATCCATATCTAATGTTTCCTTATTTCTGAAGATGACATATGTGATCCTGCCATTGTTCCCCTTACTGCTCTGCTGTAAGTGGATCATGACAAAACAGGAAACCATACTATCTTTGTTCCCACAGGACTGGTTTTATAAAGGATCCCAAATTTCCTTGATGGCAAAGCTTTCAAAGGCCTGATGCAGTCCTCTAAAACAAGGAGGTACTAAAATCCTTTAGGAAATGGGAGACCACTGACACTGGAGACAAATGGCTCCATGTCTAAATGACACCTTACAAAACTGATTTTAGATTTTTAATTTTCAAATTGTGCTTAGACATGTCACCCCTTTATTATGTATGGCCTCGGTGCATCTTTAATTTCCTCTGCATTTGGGATTTGTTCACCTGTTGCTATTCCCCTGACGGGCACCAAGACAGGGCGAATTTTGCATGAGTTCAACTTTGGCTAAAGGCAGTACCTGAGGGTTCGTGTGTCCCTCCAGTTCTTCCAGCCCTCTGCTTTGTTCCACTTGGCTAAGCAGATGCATAAATCTGTGTAACCAAAACTGAGCTGTTAACAAAAAACTCCCTCACTCTCTCATCATAAAATCTTGAAAAAAACCCTACTGTGTTGCTCTTTTATCTCCACATGTAAGCTTTGTTCTTGACCGGCACAGGTGCATCATTTTCCAGAGACGAGATCACTAGGAGAAAGTTCATAGGTGGTCTCAGGTGTCCATGGGGCTGGTAGTTCTCTTCTGTTGCTCACCAGGGTGCAATTTCCAGGCATCATATTAAGGTAAGTACTGCAGACACCTGGAACAGAGTGTGCCTTTCTGGCTGAGAATGTATGAAGCATTTTGTCTAAAACATTTTTCCCTAGATTGTTTGGATGACTGGAAAGGGATGGAGTGTTCTTTCCCCATGGCATACATTGCTTTCTCCCGTCTTTACATGAAAAGTTTTCCTCACTAAAGGAAACGTGGCCATAGCTGTGTAACTTTGCCGTACTCTAGAGTACTCTGACTAGGGAGGAATAACATTTGCTTCACCACTGATGCACATTGCACTGCAGACACCTCGCCATGGCATATCTCTCCCCTATTCAACTCTGCTGTGGATACCTGTATATTATGACACTTTAAACATCAGCAAGGTATAATTTTGCCAGTTTCATAGCCATCCACTATCTCCTCTGCTCGGTCATTTGGAGATGAATCTGTGTCCCCCCACCCAGTTTGGTGCTATTGCAGCATTTCTAGCCATGATGAGCTGAGCAGAACTTGGGCTGATGATTCATTACTGGAAGAGTGTTGAGCATACAAATGAGAGGGTACAATCAGCAGTGAGGCTTGCTTTGCGTATTTCTGCTCTGCTTTGCTTCACCAGTAGGAACATTTCTCAGACCGGCCTGCAATCCTCTGCAGGCCTGATGGCAGGCTCTCTAGTGATGTAGTGATGTAGTGATGTAGAAACTCCTCTGACAGGCACAGGCAGTGAAAGGAACCCTGTACTTACTGAATGTGAAGTGCTGCTGGCATGGACCTGTGCTAAGCTCCTCATTTCCTAGTGGCCTCTATCAGCGTGTTTTATTAGTCAGGGAAGTGAGGAGTTCAAACAAAGACTGAAAGAAAAATAATGGACATATGAATGTCACTGCCTGCCTCATATAAATCAGTGTGCAATGATGAACCATTATTATTTGTGTGCTTCTAGCTACTTGTAGATGGCCACAATCCAGATTAGATGCTCTCTGTGCCAGTACATCTGATTGTCAATAAGAAGCAGCTGGACTCAGCTGAAGCAAAAGCTTTTTCCTGCATATGACAGAAGAGTGTTGCTAAAGTTGGCTGACTCCCGGGCTGTGTAGGATATATTCCAACAATAATGTTGTGGGATTTTTTTGCTAAACACTTTCCAGCTTTTTTTGAAGAAATGTACTCAGAATTTCCCATAATGCATTTTGCAAAGCTGACAGTCAGCACTTTATGTGATCTTTTCTCCTTCTGGTGATATGAGGTAGGTTTTTTTTTGTGTAATTCTATTGACTGTAGTGATTTTATTTCCATTTGTCCACATCAAAGAGGTTAGAATCAGGACCTGACATTTATTCACTGGTGGCTGAAAGGCAGGTGGAGGTGGAAGGGTATAAACATCAGTAAAGAACACAAAAGGATTAAGATACCAGCCCTGTTACAGAAAAATCTCCTGTTAATGCTTTGGTGGCCAGCAGAAATTTGTAGTTCACTGAAACCAGCAAGTGATGGTGTGGTAGACGAGCAGCTCACCCATTTTCATGCAAGCATTTGAGTACATGAACACTGCATCCAGCTCTGGAGTCTCAGCACAGGAAGGATATTGACCTGTTGGAGCAAGTCCAGAAGAGGCCACCAAGATGATCAGAGGACTGAAGCATCTCTCCTATGAGGAAAGTCTGAGAGAATTGGGATTTTTCAGCCTGTAGAAGAGGCAGCTTCAGGGTGATCTAATTTGGCCTTTCAACAACTGAAGGGAGCCTACAAGAAAGAAGGGGAGACATATTTCCAAGAGCATGTAGTGACAGGGCAAAGAGAAGTTACTTATGACTGAAAAAGAGTAGGTTTAGATTAGATATAAAGAAAAAATTCCTTACTGTAAGGGTGGTGAGGCACTGAAACAGAGAAGCTGTGGCTGCCTGATACCTCAAAGTGCTAAAGGCCAGGATGGATGGGGCTCTGAGCATCCTGGTCCAGTGCAAGGTCTCCCTGTCCATGGCAGGGGTGTTGGAAGTAGTTGGTCCTTAAGGTCCCTCCCAACCCAGGCCATTCCATGATTCTGTGATTCTCTGACTTATGATCTCTTTAGGGAAGCAGATGAACTGGACTGTTATGCTGCCTCCCAGGTGCCAGAATGGCCTGTTGTCTCTTTGCATTAGTTATTTGTGTTGAGGTTGTAGTGGTATTTCTAGGTTGAAGTGGGTAAATGTTTGTTCTGATGATGCACTCTGATGCCCATCTCCTCTGAGCAATACAGTTATTCATAGAAGCGAGGAAATTTAGCACGCAATAGCTCAGGAAACTCACTCTTTCCTATTTGGAGCCCTAATTAGAGCAATTAATCACTGCTGCTTCTGCCATCTAAGCTTTCAGGCTAGAATATATTGTCCTCTCTTGTCAGAGCAGAAATGTAAAAATGGTTTCCCTTTACCTGACACTTTGCCAGCACAGCCTTTATCAGTGTCTGTCTCCTACCAGCTTCTATCTTTCCTGAGAGCTGGAGCTGAAAATGCAAAGAACAAAATGATGTGACTGTTCCAAAAGAAAGAAGAGGTGTGAAATTTTAAGAGATCAACTTCTACTCTGTTTATGTGGGTTTTAGCTGGATGTCTCTATTTGCATTACCTTTCCTGGGAATTTCTTTTGCGTTTCCATATTGCTGTAACAAGGTGACCATTTTGGAGGGCAAATACCCTGACATTTCCCCTGTAAACAGGGGTTTTCTTTCCGCTTGATGCAACTAAAACTTCCTCTCACAAAATCTCTGCCTATTGAAGTTCTCCAGGTATGTGCCCAGGAGAGGGCAGGATGAGGATTAGGTTGCCTCTGTGTGTTTTCACTCTGTATCTGCCCCTTGGCTGGTTCACCAGTATTTAATTAAAGTGGTTAAATGCAATTGTCATTCTGCTCCTCCTGCTTCCCCATGTATCAATGTGCATCAGGTGATAAGCTGTAGGGGCTGGGGATCACAGGACAGCACCCTGGCCCTCTCTATCTCAAACTGCCTAACTCTGTAAGTTAGGGAGATCAGTGCTTTGGTGTCTCTTCTGTGTGTCCTTGTGACAGCGATTCTTCCTCTAGGAAAGAAAGGCATTTCTTTTGGCACCTGACCTGGTGTGCTGCACCCTTGGGTGCACTGAGAGTCTCTGCTGCTCAGGATGTCAGGGGCCTGCAGCATAAAGTGAGAACTTGAAGGTCTGAACAGCACCCTGCTTGCCTTTTTTTTCCTGAGAAAAACTGTGGTGGTATCTTTCTGTCCACAGACCTGCAGGTTCCACTGGGGCCCCCCATGGAGTGTGACGGGGGAAGAGTGGCTCCATGGTGCTGGGAGTGCCTGCACTTCTGCTGAGACTTAGTGGCTGAGTGGGGGTGCTCTGGTGTTCTGCTGCAGTGCTGAACAGAATGGATGAGTTTGGCTCTGCAGTGGCAGTAGGGAAGAGAAAGATGGCCATCTGTCCACAGCCAGCATACACGTTTTACACACACAAACACACACACACACATGCACACACACACCTGAAAACTTCCAACATGAACTTTAGCTATGAACACAGAAAGTACTGGACTGCAAGTCTAGTCTAGTCACATACAGAAGTTTTTGAATGTCATCTGGAGACTTGCAGCATTTCCAGCTGCTTGTATAGGGGAAGTTGAAATTCATGGTCTTGCTAGCCTTTGGTAACATTATGAATGGTCTGACAGTAGCATTGTGAAATATCAATTTTCTTTTCGTGTACTTTCTGCTGCTTCCTTATCAGTCAGCTTCAAAACCTCTTACAATGAAGCAATTCTCTGAATCTGAGATGTTAACACTAATGTTTGTCTTTTTGCTGCCCTTGATGAAAAATTAATGAACCATGAATGAATCAACACTTCTGCCCTGTTTATGTTTTTTCCTTTTCATGCTTGGATGCCAAGATGCATTTACTGAAATACGAGAACAGTTACTTTTTGACTTCTGAGACAAATTCATCCAGGGAAACTTCCAACACGGATCCTCACTGTTGGACCTCTGGATCTTGCAGACCATAAGCAGACAAGAACTGCCACAGCCCTTCAGTGAAGGACAGCCCAAAGCACCTCATAGCTCTTGTAATGTGCCAAATATAATTTGTTGCTCATTTCTATTTATTGCCCCACCAGCTGATTGAGTAATTCAGCACACCATTAGCAGGCTCTTCCCCTAAGCAAAGAGGCAACAGACAGTGTGCACTTGGCATTCCTGAGCTGTTCCTTTGGAGAAGTTGCTAGAGGGAGCAGAGGATAAATATTGAACCCAAGAAACAACTTAACACCTCTGTTGTGAAGGTCTGCAATTGTATCACTTTCTTTTTTTTTTTTTTTTTTTGGGGGGAGGGGGGGGCCATAAAGACATTTTTTTCTCTTCCCATTTCCCTTGAC
>VXAX01001515.1:880085-1043907 GCA_013399835.1 Leptocoma aspasia | reverse complement strand
GGCCGGCTCCGCACCGCAGAGTGGCGGCTCGGGACTTGCGGCTCGGGCAGGGGGTGGCGGGGGTTTGAACACCCCCGCGGGTTCCGTTGCCGTGGGCTGCTGCTTGTCTCCGTGTTCCTGCCTTCTCTCCCTCTCTTTATTTATTTATTTCTTAGCTCTTGCGCTCGCCAGGAGGCCGGCGAGCCGCCGTGCATCGCTGTGACCGCGTTGCGGTGTGTCGGCGGCTCTGATGCAGCGAGCGAGCGGACCGAGCCCCCCACGCCGCGCTGCCCGGCGCAGGTCCTCCGTGCCGGCGGGCGCGGCGGTCCCTAGCAGCCCTCTTTGTTTCGTGCACCGCCGGTGAACCCCTGTGGGATTGCACCCCGTGGGCGGCGGGGCTCGAAGGACGAATGGCCACGGCGGCACCCTCGGACGCCCCGTCCGGGAGCGCCTGCAGCGCCGGGGGTGGAAGCCGGTTTGGGGGTGGTGCCGCCAGTTGCCGCGGTAGAGGGTGGCCCGACGACTCCTTGGGGAGCACCTGCAATGGCCTTGTGAAGGAGAGGTTGGAACCTTAGCCTCGGAGCGGGCAAGTTCGGCAAGGGGTTCTTGCGGAAGGCTCTTCTTCGCCAGTCCCTTTTTTTTTCCGGGAAGCTGTAGCCTTTCAGCTCCCCCATTTTCCCTATCTGCCGTGCGCACGCCAGCCTTGCTGGGTATTTTTAGCCGGCGCCGCTGATTAGCATTCAGGGGAGTAAGCGAGAGAGAAAAAGCAGTTTTCCAAATCGTTTTCTCTTCCAGCAGCGCAAGTGCACCTGTTGGTGGCAGGAGGGGTGTGTGGCGTTATCCGCTGTTTAGCTTTCTGCAGAGATGCGACCTTGCTCCCTCTGTCCCGTCGGGGTAGGCCCTCTTGGCACCTCCCTGAAGAGCAGCAGTACCTAGCTGTAATCGCGGGCGGATGGGCACAGGTCTCCTTTGCAGCAGCTGCTCCTCCCCGAGAGAGGTTTCTGGGCCCTGTATGGGCCAGGGGTCCTCCCAGGGACACTTGATGGGAGGCTGTCCTGCCTGGAGCCCAGCTCTCTAAAGGTTGCACCGTCCAGAAGTATCATTGGCTCAGTATCCAAAAGCATCTAAGGGATGTGCCATCCTGCCTCGTAGGACCACACAGACAAGGAAATTTTGCTATCTCCCTCCTCACAATTTTGCTATCTCACAAAGGGCCCATGGAGCACTGAGTATGTGAGAAAACACAACAGTCCTGACCAGCTATCTTGTGTCCCTTGAGAAAGGGGTGGCTGGGTATGCTATCCCCAGTCATCCTCAACTCTTCCCAGGTTTTCCTTTACCCTGAGGACTGAGTGTGTTGGCCTGCTGATCTGTGGCTGTGTGAAGATTTTGCTATAGGATCTGTGACTTTGGCTCTGCTTGTGGTGAGTGCATGGACTGCTGGGGAAGATCTTCAGGTGTCTGGAAAAGAACTCACCCCATCACTCTTAAAACGTGAATGCATAGAGGACACACAGGATTTAAAAAAATATAGCATGCACCTCCTGAGATCTCTGTTGAGCATCAAAATATTGCTTCAGAAAGCACATGTAAACACTTAATCCAGATGTTAATCCAGAGGACCCTGGTAGACACGCTCTGTGTGGAGGATGAGGAGATGTAGTTAGTAGGAAGTAAACACTTAATGAACTAATTATATGTAGAATGGGCAAAGTGCCTTACTCCCTGACACACGACATAAACTTACATGTGAGGGAAATACATGATTTGTATAACTTAATTGTCAAGACCTTAAAAAAATGAAATATTTATTGTGAATGCTGAGAACATTAATTTAACACTAAATAAATACAAAACTATAAAAGTTCTAAGCCTTTATGCATCAATTTATTAATCAGCCTTTAACTTAAAATGTTTAGAGTAGAAAAAGCAAACTCTCCATTGGTGCCAAATTGTTTCTTTTTGGTACGAAGTGTTGCGTGATGTTTCTTTCCTTCTTGTTTCGGCAACTGCCAGAAGTGGTCAGCAAGGCTTCTCCAGCATAGTTCTTCAAGTGTTCCTACAGCTGTTTCTGGTGTTCCTCATCTTGAATGTCATCTTCTAAAGAAAGGACCTTTTCTCCCATGTGTTTGTGATAGGAGATTGATCTTTGATTGCATCCCACAAAGCTGTGTGTTGTGAGAGGGCTAACACACAAAGTTAATAATGTAATTAATAATTCTGCTGTACCTTTTTATTCCTCCCATGGAGCAGCTTGCTACTGTTAACCTTTTCCAGATCTTAGCTGCTTCCCCCAAAATGCCTCTTTGTCTTCCAAGCACCATGTTCAATATGCAAAGCCAGAAGTTTCACTGCCAACTTGTTTTACCACATGTTATTTATTATTCATAAACTTCCTGTGTTTTGCTGCCACTCTGAATTAGCCCAGTTTTTCACCAGGTTATTTACAGCTTTGGACTGTGACACATTTTCAGTAACAGGATACTTTTTAAACACACACATACACATACACATGCTCACAGGGTATGGTCATTAGCATATCCCACACATTGAAGGTTAGCTTCTTTGGATGACAGGTCTAAAAGCATTGTAATGATGTTGGTACATTAATAATAATAGACATAAGACTCTATAAAAGATATATATACCTATACTGAATAATTCGTTGATGGCTGAATTGGCATTACTGTAAAAAAAAGGGCTGACCTACCATTGCAAATAAAGATCACTGAAGAGTTCTCTGGACCCCAAAGGGTAATGCTGGTCACCTCATTCCTAGCTAGTGGCCCCTTCCAGTATGGGTAGGATGCCCATTTGCATGTTCATAGCTGATCTATGTGTGTCTAATTCCTCAACCAGGTCTGCCTGCTGAAGATAAAGAGTATCTGTGTGCAACAAAAGATGGGAGAACTGCGAGCCACTTGGCCTTGACAGACGTCAGTTACTAAATTAGTTGTTGCAGGTAGTTTTGAGTCTCTGGCAGCTGTTTTGTCACTAAACTTTATTAGTTATGTTTTCCTTTTCCAAAGTTTATAACTTGTTTTCAAGAGTAATTCTGGTGGGCTTTGGAGCAAGTGTATAAGGTTCTGTAGAATAACACCAGCCTGGAACATATGTTCCCAAGAGTCTCTTCATGACCATAGTCTGGGCTTTCTGTGTGTTGCAGTGGTAGTCATTTATGGCCAGTTCCTGCCTCCAAAGAGTGCTAGGAGATCTTTGGTTCAAAGTTTTGTTTGGCTCACAGGGGAGCTGAGGGAGCTCTGCTTGTTGGGTTGGGTGCCTTGTTGGGAGTCACTGCCATGACCAGCAGTGCGGGCTTGCTTTGCTTGCTGTGCTCAGAACTAGATGTTTTCAGTAGCGTGCAGATCAGCCTCTTAACTTTTTGTGGTGACTCAGTGGCACAAAGGACAACAGAGCCATTAATTTTTTTGCACTCTAGGCTTGAGGCTAAAATGTGTGCTTGTAAAATAGATGGAGATCTTCAGCTTATGCCACCAAAGTGCAAAGCATTGCATTATTTTATTGTCTGCCTCTTCTCCCACACTGTGTTTATGGTAAGATATATGTGTTGTTATTTCTGTGCCAGTTTGATAAATGGTTGTCATAGCTTTGACTATTCAGTCATGATGGCTGTGTAACCTACCATAACTTATTCTGTTTCCTACTACTTCTTCCTTTGATTTTATTTTTTTCTCCTGTTTCCATAGGTGATATTATGGACTGTAAAATCTCCTTGCAAAAATTGCTCTACATGCAGTTACTAAGAATACATTAGAAATTAGAAATGTGAAACTCTGAAGGTGAAACCCATCATATTTCTTTCTGGTTCTTTTTCTTGTTTCCCATTTACAAGGTCCAAAAGCATATTTCTGTGTGCTTGAGGCCTGCTGTTCTCTAATTTTCACAGTATTTTATAGGAAAGACTCATCTGTGCAGGGAATTTATGGAGAACACATGCTGGAAAAAGAACCTACATAAGGCTACAAGTCTGGACCTAACTGGTCGCCTGGCACTGATGAAAAAAACATCTGCAAATGCTGCTTCAATGGGTGACATTTCAGAGAGACTGGGAAGAAAATATAAGGATTTAAAATAGAGAAAGCAAAGCCTATGCTAGAAACTGAACATGTAAGGCTTTCCTGGCAGCTGTTAGTGCTAGGAGTTTTGGAATAAGGGAAGACATGTTCGAGAAGTTAGGGTTATAAGAACAACAAGGTGGTTTGCACTCTAAGATCATGATGTAAGTTAGGTTGGAAGGGACCATAAGAGGTGTCTAGTGAGACCTGCTCGAAGCAGGCACATCTCTGGGGTTGGACTGGGTTGCTTGTGGATATTTGATACTATTTGATACATTACTTAAACAAACACTTCTTTACTTTTGTCATAAAATTGTTAAATTATCTCAAATTTTTGGAAAAATAATAGTTTCCTAACTGCTGTTGTAATGGTGGGACCTGGGTGGTATTTCATTGTGTAGGTTCTAGGAAGCTGTTAAGTTGATCATAAAAGATTGTTGAACACTGACCGCCAAAAACTTGGCACTTTTGGCTCTTCACTTTGGGCTCTCAGATTATTTTGAAGTGTGTTTCTGTTTAATCTTTCAGTTCAGTCTGCATATTTGATATATTCCCATATCTTTGAGATCAGTGCTGTACAAAGGCTTAAGACTGACATATCTCTTAGCTTCTAGTTAGGCCTTCAGCACAGGACCTGAGCAGCAATCATATACCTGTACTTTGTCTCCTGCTGAACAATGAGTGTGCTAATAAAGAAATTAAGAAGTTTGAAAGGTCCATATAGTTTTGTGGCTTAACCCCAGCCAGCAACCAAGCACGTGCAGTCACTGTCTCAGTCCTCCACCCTTGGCACTGGGGAGAGAACTGGAAGGCCAAAAGGTAGAAAACTTGTGGTTTGATGTAAAGATTGTTTAATGGGGAAAGGAATAGCTGCACACACAAGGAAAGAAAAACAAGGAATTAATTCACCAATTCCCCAGGGAAGGCGGGTGTTCAGGTATCTCCAGGACAACAGGGCCCCATCACACTCGACAGTGACTTGGGAAGACAAACACCATCACTCCAAATGTGTCCCAGTCTTCCTCCTTCTTCCCCCCACTTTAAACACTGAGCATGATGTGAAATGGTCTGAAGTATCCCAGTGGTCAGCTTGGGTAACCTGTCCTGGCTGTGTCTCCTCCCAGCCTCCCAGGCACCCCCACCTTCCTCTCCAGCTTGGCAGTATGAAAAACAGAAAAGGCTTTGGTTCTGTGTAAGCCCTGCTCAGCAATAACAAACACATTATATTATCAACCCTGTGTTCAGGACAAATCTAAAACACAGCCCCATATGTGACACTGTGACAAAAATTAACTCTATCCAAGCCAAAATCAACACAGCAGGGTTTATTCCAGGTTTAGGGGAAAGGGAACTAGCTTCCTAATTTGGGAGAAAAGGACTACTTCACTCTGTAACTTGACACTGTACTCTCCCATCTGTTGGGACAACAAGCCTGTTTGCATCTGAGGGGAGGAAGGATTGTGTGTGCATGAGGTGAGCTGAGATGGATCAGATGCTGCTCACTTATTCAAGAAGGTGTCTTGTCACTCTCACCTGCCCAGGTCCAAAATTTAGGTACTGGACCTGACATAGGGATCTTGAGAACTCTCTGCTGATGCTACTTTGTCTTAGAGGAGACTGTCCTCAGCAGAAGCTGTACTTCTGAATTTCTCTGCACCTAAATCGCATTTCGTTCAATGACTGTTTAATATCAGGGGCATAATTTTCCTCGTGAAGGAGGGACTAGAAGTCACCTTCTAGTGAGTGCTCTGCAAAACCTTGTTCCCTATTGGGATGCTTCTTTTTTATCCTAAGTAACCTTGAATTTTCTACAGAAAGAATTTTCAAGGCAGGAGTAGAGGGGGAGAGAAGCTCCCCACTCCAGCAAGAGTTGTGATATGGAACGTGTACATTAGGATCTTCTTCAATCAGAATAATAGGGAAATCATTCTCCTGCCTGGGGCTGCCTTGTAAGCAAAAGTCATGTGCTAGGAAGGTGTAGCTCACTTGCATCATGATTTCTTCCTTTGGCTGTATGTTGGGACAAGAAATAATCTGGCTGGTTCTTGAATGCAAAGAGCATGGTGAGTCTGCCTTCATGTAGACCTACACTGATCTATAGGAAGTACCTCCCTGCTGCTTGAGGGCTCAGTGTGGCTGTTGGCTGAATGATGCCTACAGATTTTTGCTTTTGTGGTTGAGCTGTGGTTTCTGCTGTAGCTTGGTAACAAAATTTCTGTCCTAGCTGCCTGTCGCAGCTTGTTTCTCCCAGAGGTCTCAGTCCCTATCTCAGCTGCTTGCCTGGTCTTTCCCTAGCTTGTAATTGCAAGTGATCCCCATCAAGTGCATCCTTTTCCATGCCAGTCGAGGGCACTTGTAGGTGTGGGTTGGTGAGCAGTGTGCAGTGAGGCTGGTAGAGCTGAAGGAGCAGCAGTCAGTGAGCAGCAGACACACTGTCCTTTTTGCCCATAGCAGCAGCTGCTGGAGGAGGAGTTGACTCTCCATGGACACAGGGTAGCACTGGGCTTTTCTTGGTTCTCTGGGACATTGGTAGACTGCTTTTAAAGGGCTGCTAAGGGGAAAATTTTGTCAGGGGACATAAACTCAATGTACTGAAGTCTGCAGCACCACTGGAAATATTTTAAGGTTAAAAAAGGGTGGAAATTGTTAGCAAATGCTGGGACACAAAGGACTTCATAAGACAGACTGTAAGTCTGCTGGTCTTGCATACATCATGTCCCTGTCATGGCACCCATGAACAACTCCCACTTTTCTCCAGGATTCTTTGCCTGCCTGTTGGAAGACTGTGCAGAGCCTGACAGCTCTGGTGATTAGAAACTGTCTGTCTCAGTGCTAAGTGTATTTTATGGTCAGCTTGCACACATTTGTTCTGTGCCAACATTGTCCTTTAACTTAAATGGCTCTTCTCCTTCTCTGATGTTTACTCTTTGGATGTATTTATAGTCAGCAAACATACTCCCTCTGAGATTTCATTTTGCTAAACAGGCCAGATCTTTTTTTCTTATTCTTTTTTCTTTTTCTTTTTTTTTCCCTTTGTATCAAAAATTCTTTATACTCTGCTGTTTGACTTCATCCCTAAGCACATAAACAGGACAGTATGCTGTATCTTTCATGGTCTTACCAAGGCCTTGAATGATGGTATTACTGCTTCCTCATCTCTAGTGGAATGTCCTTGCCCAATTATCCTAGAATTTTGATTCCTTTTTACCCAGGTCTTTCCCGTAGGAGGCTATTTGTACACAGTGCACCTCATTCTTTGTCCTCCACCCAGCTGTGGGGCAGCCAGTTGGGGACACTGATGACCTTTCCTCTTACTTGACTGTTTCCACCCGAATTTCTGTTATTACCCTAAGGTAATTCAACTTTTTCCTTTCTGATGTTTCAAACTCCCTCTCTGTTGAAAACATTGTTGTGCCTCCCGCTACTCGAAGAACTTTATTTTTTTTTCTCAGATGACGGATTTTTTTTTCCCCCAGAGTCCTTTGTTATGCAAATATGCCCCTCTCTGGTTTGGAGGCTGGTTTCCAGTTCTCTCTGTTATAATTTTCTGTCTATTCTATATTGTTTGTTCCCTCATAGAGCCTCTCTTTGCCCTTCTTTCCCATGTTTGGCTTGCTTCTCCTTTCTTCTTGACCATCACAGCTCCTCCTGCTTAATTCTCCTTTTCATTATCTGGGGGCAAGCAGTATCTCACCTCTAATGGGAGTACCTCATTCCTCTAGAGGAAGTCTTTCTTTGCTGTATGTTTTCTGCTCTGTGCATTGACCAGAGCTAAAGATCTATGCTGTACTGTATGTCTTCAGCCATCTTCTCCTTTTCTTTCTTTTCCTCTGTCATGGCTGCATATTCCTATTTGACTTTGATATGCGTTTGTCAGGGAGTCTTTTTCATACTCAAGAATGCTGTAAAGGATGCTTGGCATGCCTAATCTTCTCATCTGCTGTTGATGTCTACAAATTTTTAAGGTCTTTCCATCACTGCCATGATTTCAGACTTTTGTTTCTTGCTTTCATTTTCAAAAGCATGAAAGAACCTATCACTGCACTTAGAACTTAATTTCTGTTGCTGGATCCCTTCATTCCTGCCTATTGACTCTTTGAGTTCCTCACTCAGTTGTCAAGGTAATTTTTTCTTCAGTTGCTATGTCAGAGAATTACAGTTCTTTCCCTAGATCCGATTCTACTCTCTTCATTGTAGGTCTGTGTTGTATCCTTTCCATCATTTGGTAGGCAGTGGTCTTCTCTGACGGCAAAAAACCTTGGGCAAAGTTGTAGGTTTCAAAGCCGAAGTGCTGCACAGGCAATTCTTTTTCCTTGGCTAGGAAAAACCCAGCTGAAGCCTAGGAGCTGACAGCTAGGGGAAACTGATTGATATGAATCCATCATGTAGTCCAACTTTGCTTTGGAGGAGAAAGAATGGTTTTAGGTGCATGAAACCCATTTCCTATAGGGGTTACAGTGAGTGAACACTTAAATATAGAAGGTGTTGGTACTACATTGCCATAGGCCTCTGTAAGGGGGTCTGAAGTATCTTCCCACTCTTACCATCTTCCGGGGGACATGTTGAACTAATTTGTCTAAAGCAAGCTGTCAAGGCCCAGCAAGGTGGGATGAAAATCTTGCAAGGACTCAACTACTTCCAACTCTTTACTGAGGATGTGGTCTGATTCCTCTTTCACCTCACAGGGGTCTTGCTAAATCAGAAGCCTGTGCTGTATCCCACCATTACCATTTTGTGAAACAATTCATCTGGTGATGGGTTTGATTGTTACTTTTTCCCTTCTCTGAAGCTCATCCCAACAACTCTGGGCCTGTTTCCTTGGCAGTCCCAGTCTGGGTGGCTGTGCTCAAATACACAGTTTTTCTGATGCAGGACATCAGGCAGTGGTTTTGTGAGACATTTGGACCTGACCATTAGGTCATCAGTTGCATCTCCTTTGGTAACCTAGAGCAGGAGCAACTTGCTGACAGAGACAGGATAGTGCTTCTTGGCCTCTTTGCCCACATGATCTGGCAGTGACATTTTGTGTCAGGCTGTGGGGACTGCCTAACAGTCTGGGGGATGCCAGAGTGCCTGTCTGCGCTGAGGGGTTGTGCCTGTGGGCACAGCTGGGTGGTCAGGCACATGAGCTCTCCGTGGGATAGGGCTGGAAGGAGGAAGGTCGTGGGTTTCTTTCAGCAAGTGAGTGTGAGGAGAGAAGGGAGTCCAGGGCAGCCCCTCACAGATACTGTCAGAAGGATGGTGTGAGCAGTTCCTACTCTTCAGCAGTTGGCACTTTCTGCTTTTGCTTTTGAGCATACCTATTATGTTTTTTCTTTAAAACTTCGTCATAGTGTTCCCTATTATGTGTGGTGTTTGTAGTTATTAAACATACTTGTTTTGAGATAACTCTCTGCAATATGTTACATACATAATTAGGTATAATTAACTTCAATTAAGTGTATTAAGCTTTGCAACACTTCTGCTGTATTTTGAAGCTGGCTTATGACTAAGAAATCCACATTTGCAGGTTCAGGTTATACAAACTCATCCATATTCCAGGTGTTCACTTTTCCCTTTCAGCACTATGCCTTTGAATGCAGTAATTTGTTGTTCAGTTGTCTACATAATTAACTTGCATCTTGTAGGACTCTGAGTGCAGGATCCTCATAGTGCATCATTGGTGCTTTTCACAGGATGCTTCTGGGAGCTGTTGGTCATGACAGCATCTCAGTGCCTATTTTACAGCTCCTTACCTTGCCAAAGCTGGTTAGATGAGTATGTGCTATGTTTGACAAAGGCCCAAGTGCCACATGTGGTGAATAAGCCTTCACCTTTCTGATTTAACCACTGAGCCAAAAATTTTGGCTTTTATTCTTTTTGAAGTCTGCCTCTCCCTATTTTTTCCTTTTAATATTAATTTTGTTACTTTTGTTGCTCTTGCTGGAAAGTGCTCTGAAGTGTCATGCATTAAGAAGTTATAAAGAACAGTTGGTTGACTGAAAGACAAATGCAGTTTGGCAATAAGAGCAAGATGCAGTTTATGTGTGAGGAGCATACTGTGGCATCTTATGGCACTCTCTGGTGCCCATGATGCACCTCCCATGAAGTAAAATTGGCATCTTCCTTTGCAGCTCAGCCCATCATTTGATGATGGCTTTTGGTGCCTTAGATGCTGGCTGACACATTTGTTAGCATTTTGCCTCCTAAGGAACAGCTGGAAACAGTGAGACTGCTGGTGTATGTTGCAAGGTCTGCCCTGTGTCCTGTTGATGGAAAACAGGGAGTGCACACAGAGTAGATGCCAGAAATGCTGACATTGGCAGAAAGAGGTCTCTCTGTTGGCATCCATGGAAAACTGTTTCTTGACATCTATGAAACGGTTCATCACTACCCCATTTTTTAAAGCTGCGTGGCTATTAATCTGCCTCAGGTTATAATCAAGCTGTCACTTATTTTAATGGGCCTTGGATCAGACAGGCCTGAAGTTTTTTTGTGATTTCCATTGCAGTGTTAATTAACTTAGCATGCAGATTTAGCTATGAAACTCAGAGATATTATTTAGTTTTTGTAATTTAATTGTGGAAACATGGCAGTAAATGCAGATGAAAAGTTATATGTAATTAATATTGACCCAGGACAACTCAAATGTCAGACACTTGTCTCTGAAGAATCACTAGGAAATCTGATGTGTTAAGTATCGATTTTGTGGCGTGGGGTTTTCAAACAGCCTTGTTTCTGGCCTATTCTTCTTGAAGTTGTACCCATTCTAAAGTCAGGGCTGTGCGAAACCTTGATGTCTGTAAGTGCAGTGCCAACACAGAAAGCCAGAAAATCCTGTTACTTGGCAATGTTAGTAGCAGTGTTACCTCCTGCAACTTTTAATCAAAAAGGCTGAACTACAAACAGAATTAGCCTCTGTGTGGGTGTGGATATGTGTGTGAGGACAATTAGGAGGTTGTTTTGTTTTCATAGATTTTAAAGGTATTTAATTTAGAGTTGTTGATAAACAGCTCATGGAAAATTTGGGGAGTGAAATTATTTTATCTCAGCATTTGGTATGCATTTGCCTGTTCTGAAAGGGTCCATGCTATGGTGGGAAGGGGTGTCAGTTTCCATGCTGACCTTGTCCTTGGCATGGCTTGGAGTCTGCAAGGTAGGCTGACTGCCAGAAGACGTGTTGATACTGGTCTGTTGAAATCTCCCTCTGGAGAAATGGCTCAAGGAGGCAGTGGGATTTGTACTGTAAGTTGCAAAAACTACCATATTGAAGAAATGAGTAACCTGTTGTCACATCTACTGGCAAGATTAGTAGTCACTGGTTTGAGGTAAAACTTTCAGTCTGTCTGGATACTTTCCTGGGGAACATGTGGCTTGACAGCATATAGAAATGATGCTATTAAAATTGTGTAATAACAGACTGGAAAGTATCTACTATAGGTCATTCAGGTAGAGCTGTTCCTGCTGATGTGCCTCTTTAGCCTGCTTTTCTGATAGGCTGCCACACTGCTGTACTTTTTGGTTCTATTTTATATTTCGAGGAATGGAAAGTCTCTGCTTTGCTAGGGGTCTGATGTAGATGAAAGATGGATTCTCCTGACCATGGGCACCCTAAGGCCTCTGGGATGGCCCATCACTTGGGAACCTCCAAAAGGTGCTTATCATAGCACCCTCTGGAAACGGTGAGGGAGGGCATAAGATTTTGCCTCTGGTGCAACACTTAAATCTGAATTTTAAAAATCTGAATCCTCCCTACCCATTCATTTCATCTGCTATACAACTCAACCTTGGGGGACAGGGAACTGAAGGGTAGCAAAAAGTCTATATCTGAGCAATTATTAGATGTCAGAACAGGGATCTCACAAGGTACACTGCATTTTCACAGCCTCTCCCCTTTCCCCATCTTATATGGGCTTTCAGAAAAGATGGGAAAAAATGCAATCCCTTCCCTCCCCACTCCCTGCCATTTTTTTTAATACAACCTGAAAGCAACAAAGTTTGGAGCAGAGTGATGGCTGAGCCTGCAGCTTATTGCAATTTTCAGTGTGCTGTCTCTCCAGGTGAAGCGCTGAAAAGCTAGGTTGGGACAAACAGCCCCTAATTGCTGCTCCAGGTTCTCCTTGAAAAGTTCCATTTGGTCTATGAAGCGAAAAGCTGTATGGGCAACTGTCTCTAAGCACTGGCCCCAGATTCCTGTTTGCTACACTAATAAGAAAATAAGCAGTTGCCTAAGATAATTTTGATGGCATACTTTGCAGCACATGTGCACACTGTAGCTGCTTCACCTGCTTCAGGGCATCTGACAGTGTTGAGTTACGTGTGGTGACTCAGAGGGCTTTCCCTTGATGGCACATAAAAGTTCACTTGCAGAACATCAGCTTACGTAAAAGTTTGAGCTATTTTTGTTCAAGTGCATTGCCATACATTTTTAGACTTGCTAAACTTCATGCACACTCCGTTTGCCAAATCCAGCACTTTGCTGCTTCCAGTGAGAGAGTTTCAAAATCCCTGTGAAGCTTTTAGGGACTGCAGTCGTGCAGAATGCTCTGTGAACACAGCCATATTGCTTGTGCATCCAGATCTCAGGGGCCAAGCTGCTGATTTGAGAATGGTGTAATTACCACTTTCTAAAAGTAACAAAAATACTCAAAATATCTAATGCGTGAACTAAAGTTCAGATTTAGAGTGTATTGAAATATACTAGAATGGATCCTTATAAATTTCAGCTGTTAAAACCTTCATGATGTGAGTGTATTCAGTACAGTATTGCCACTGTACAGAGCTAAAACTATACATGTCTTTCCCTTTTCTTCTTTGTTCTCCACTTCAATCCATGGTCCATTTCACTGTGCTTTGGTTCCTGGGTCTATTTTGTCAGTTGCTCAGATCATCTCTGTGTCTTTTTCAGTGAAAACTTCTAAACCTGATTCAGTCTCCCTGAATCCATCTGCCAGGCCTCTGGACATACTTATTTCAACAGGTCTGCTGGATATATAAAACATTCCCTTTCCCTTTCCCTTTCCCTTTCCCTTTCCCTTTCCCTTTCCCTTTCCCTTTCCCTTTCCCTTTCTCTTTCCCTTTCCCTTCCTCTTCCCCTCTTTTTCCTCTTCCAAAATTCTGATTACAGGAACCGTCCTTCTATCTTGGGAAGGAGTTTAGCCTATGCTTGTATTTTTTCTGTGCCTTATCTCCCTTGGAATTAAAATAGGAATGCCTGCATGGTTTGGATTTATGTTTTTAAATTTTTTTTTGTTACAGTGGAATTGATGTAAAAAATATTTTCTCAATATGAAATTTTTTATGAATTAATTTGTTTATCATTCCTTGCTGTGTCCCAGGACACTTTGGAAATAAGACTTTTTTTCAAGAGTTTTATCCTGCAGTGAATATTTATATACATCAAGTTGCAATAAACCTAAACAATTTTCTCATTAGAAATGCAGTGTGCAACAGTCAAGTAATTTCTCCTGTGGCTGTGTTAGGGACATTGTGCACTTGAAGTAGTGGAGAGGAAAAAAGGTTCCAAAAAGGAAGAGTCAAGATTAATATCATGCACAAGATTAACATAATGCACTCTAATTGAAGTATTGAAATTAACCTTTTCATCATGCCATATTTATTGTTTTAATTTGCTTTGGTGGCATTTGGTGTTGGTGCATGAAGTATGAATGTGCTTGCATGCTGCATGCATAGGCAGGAGGTAAAAGGATTTAACAGAGCCCATGCATATGAGGAGAACCTGAACCAGACCGTGTTCATGAATGATATTAGGTGAAAGCAGCACTAGAGGGGCTCAAGGTGGGACTCCCTAAATGCTTTAGAGACGTTCATGTTCAACAGGGGAGCTTATCTGAGGCTTCATGCATGGAATCTGTTGCAGAACTTACTGGATGTGCGCTATTATGCTGTTGGAAAGTCCCCAGAGCTTCAGGAGCTAGAAGAGGAAGGAGCTGGCGGTGATCATTGCTCCCACATCTCCAGGTGGGCTGAGCAGAGCTCTGGTGTCAGTACGTCCAAGTCCAAGTTTTCTAATAGTGAAGTGCTTGTGGATCACAACAGACAGGGCTGCTAGAATGAAGTCTCTGTGCTCCCAGTTCCACCAAGGCTGTCGGGAAGCCAACAGCTTCCTCTGTTGGTATTCTGCATCTGGCAAATACTTACATTCTGCTCAGGTCAGTGCTGCAAATCATGCAGAAGTAGTGTGTGTCCATCCAGGTAACTTTGGGGAAATAGGAAGGTGAACAAAGGAACCAAGTCATGGCATTAGCAGTGCACAAAACCAGTAACTGCCTGAAGTCTGCAACACTGATGAGGGTGGCACAATAACTGAGCCAGCAAAACTATCAATGAACTTGGGTAGTAGTCTCTCATTAGTCAGTGCCTTGTTCCCATTCCACTGATGCAGGCCAGCAGTTCAGAGGCAGCTGGAGATGCAGCATCTGTGTGCAGGTGAAGAACACATGTAGTTTCCTGCAGGGAAGTGTAGAAGCTCCACAGGGCAAACAGAGGCTGCTTATGCATGTGTTTTTCTTTTCACGTCTCAAAAAGGTTATAGGCGGGCTTATGGGTTGCTGATGGTTTTTCTTGGGTGCAGTTCTTGAGACTTCTGTTGTTTTCCACAGCAGGATGTCCGTTTCTGTCCTGTTATTGTGTCCGTTATTGCAGCATCAGATATTTGCCATGAGCAAAGAACAGGGCTAATATCTGTTTTGGGTGTGTATCTTTCTTTGCTCTGTTGCCTGGTGGGGAGATCTCCGTGATGGTTTATTAAATAGCTTATGTTCTGTGTGCTTGTTCCTCTCCAGTGAACTCCAGCGATGGAGATGGAGTTTATAAAAGAGATAGCATCTTTTCTCTGTTGTTTGTCTCATACTCGGCCCATTTGTAAGCATTTAGCATCGACAGGCTCTACAGATGTGTTGCTATTTCTGTGAGATGAAATCTTACGGACACACAAATGTCAAAATCTAACACTTGCTCTCTCTGTGTTGCAAGAGACTTCCTGCTGCAGTATTGATGATGTACAGAGTGGTGACATCTCATCTCCAGAACTGCCTCTCCTTAAAAGTTGGGATGGGCAAAGAACTCCATGGTTTAGAGCAGGCATTCCTCAAAAACATTTTCAGTTTTATTTCCTTTTCAGAAAAAAGATGTACTTCACTGTGACCCTGTGAAGCTCACTTTTTTTTTAAATTTTACTCATTCACATGGGCACCATCCTGCCAGTTACTGTTACACCCTCTGACTGATCAACGTGTTTAACCTGCAGGGAGTATTCTGCCCATTTGGAGGCCACTACAAATATTCAGGAATACTGCCAGGATTTTTTGCCTGGACCATATCACTTGTGTCACAGTTTGGAGAGTGTCCAGCTCACATCAGCTCATGGCTACAATGCTGGGCAGTGGCCAGAGAAAGGCATCTGTATGAGTGATGTACCTTTTCAATCCCAGATTTTGTCTTCAGGGAGGCATACACACAGGATTAGGAACTGAAATAAGAAGTATAACCCTGAAATAAGGGATATAACAAAAAGAGGAAAAAAACTCTAAGGGGAGTTAAGGATGAAGAGGGGAGATGAAGTAGGAAAAAGCAGGCAGTTTAGGTAAGAAATGTAGCTGCTGAGAGTGACAGACACCTAATATAGTATTTAAGAGTGAACAAAAGGTGCTGGAAGACTGAATTTCTACATGTGGAAAGATAAGGTACCTGGACTCTGTGCTTGTCCACTCATTTATATTCGGAACAAGCTGTTGCTGATTCTGCTTTTCCAGGCTCATAAAGCTCAGGAAACTCAGAAGCTGGTGCTGGTCAGGGAGAGTAGTGGGTCTGGACATGGTGCAGCAGGGTCAGTAATGGAAGAGCAATTTGATGGCTACCCTGGACTCTCAGCTGCAGAGAGTGGTTTTTTTTTTTCCATTTGGTGACTATTAGAAAAATGTGAAAGTCTACCTCCACTTCCCGTTCTGCCCTATGTTTGATGATTCCTTACTCTGTGTGCAAAACCACATGGGGTCTTGAAGGAGGGGAAAGGGAAATAGCAGTATCCTTCAGATCAGGCCCAGGAAATGGGAAATGTAGGCAGTAGTAAGGATCTTTGCTAGTTGGTGCACCTCCAGAAGAGAAACAGGGGCAAAGCCATGATGTTACTTTGCAGAAGGTGAAAAGAAAATCATGGTGCACTGAAGGGACAGCAAAGAATGAAACAAGCAAACCTGCCACAGGACAGCCCTCAGTGCAGCTCTCAGGTCCCCGTTCACTGCAGAGAGGAGCACAGAAAGCTGCTGTGAAAACGAGAGGAGTTTGTGAAATAAGACAAGGACTTGACAGTCAGATGGCTCAGTCAGGGAAAAGACAAGACAACTGTGTTTACTCATACTTAAAAAAGGCTGCTGCAAAGATAAAAAGTTAGACCAATTATTTTTATTCATTGGAAAAGGCTTCTCAAAGACAATGAATTTTGAGGACCAGCAAGGAAAATCATTGAAATATACCACTGAAACGTGTAACTTGCCAAGTTTTAGTTGTCTTGAAGCAGCAGAAACGGCTGTCAGTGGGCATGAGATATATGACATCATCAGATACATGACATAACCAAGAACGCAGCTGGCAACCAGTGCCAGCTGTAAAATAGCCAGTGGACCCACCTTTTGGATTAGAGAGTTTGAAGGAAAGGACTGAAATATGCTGTTGTGTGAATGAAGGCTTTCCTCATACTGATTCCAGCAGAGCTCCAAATTAAATCTCTGCTTTTCCAGGAGAAGATACAGTTGCTAGTTACAGAAGGTTCTTTCAAAATGGGGAAGGAGAGGTCAGATTTACATTTCTTTTTATGACTGGATAATAATTAACAGAGAATGTGGTAATGTGTACCTTTGTCCAGTTGTCTGAATGCAGTAGCTACACCTTGTCACTCTATATGGATTTGCATGTTAACATGGTATAAAGCAGAGGAGTCAAACAATATTAAGTGCAGAAAGGAAGTAGTCTGCAGAACATTTTCACCTGGACTATACTCCCCAGAGATGCCTGTGCATGCAGAGGCATGATGGTGGGCTAGGATCTTGGATTTCAACACTGGACCCAATGGCCCACCAGGGTGCTCTTTGTGTACAATTAAGTAATGGTGCAGAAGGCAAACTGACCTGAATTGCCAAACCAAGTATAACACATGAGAACTCTGGATCAACTGGTTGATTCCAGCTGTATGTGTGCAAATTCTAGCCAGAGAAAGTTGACAGTAAGAGTAAGTTATAAATGGTAAATCTAAATGGAAGATCCAATCAACCCTCATTTATTTATTTTACTAATTACTACTGAATGGTCTGTGACAAGAATGCTGAAATATTAACCCATGATGATGTAAAGTGTGTTTCTTATCTCTAATGAGGACAATTTCAAGCTAGATTCTGACATTCTTACTTTTATTCAGTAATAACTTATTAGCTATTTTAAACCCATTTTTATGCTAAGAGGCAGAATAATACATAAGCATCTGACCAAATATTATGGAAAAACTTGTCTGGTTTTGCTTATACCTAACTCTAGCCCCATCTTCATTTTTGCCATGCATTCTAGTTTATTCTTGAATATTTTGTTAGCCCTGCTGGCATGTCCAACTGAATACAGAAGACTGTTATCATATGGTCTACATTTATTTGATCAAGCAATTGATCTGGTACATGAAATATCTTTCTCATGTGGCTTCTTGTAGTTGACAAGTTGACTCTGCTGACAAGTAATTCACTGAATCTGGCATGCAGTTATTCTTTTGCACTGAGCATCATGTTTTCATCTGATCCAAGGTTATTTCCCCCCTTGCTTTCTGCCTCCCTTCTCTGGAAGCTGTTCTCACACCAGCAGAAAGATACTGCATAGAAGGCACTCGTCCTGCAGACACCCTGTGGGTACTTCTTTCTTAATGTTTCCTGTGGACTTTGGCAGCTGTAGAGCATGTACACACTGAGCCTGCTTCATCAGCTGGCAGAGGGAAAAGGACAGAAATCTGCAACTTGGAGCCATCTAGTCATCCCATGCTGACTGGACTGGAAGTGTAAGCAGAGCCTGCTGCCCACTTTAGGACAGTTTACTAAACCTGCAGGAATCCTTATTGCATACAGGAGAAAAATTGTCACGGTAACTGGAAATTAAATGTGTTCTCCCTACATCCCAGGACAAACTGTGTGTTTTTATAAGTGTCTGTATAATGTGGCGTAGCAGTGTGCAGCAGTCTGACCTCTGGACTGATTTTGCAGATGCGCTTGCATCACTGGAGACAGCTCTTAATTTCCATAGGAGAGCATGAGGGAAGAATGAAGAAGCATTACTTCTACACAAAATATGCAGTCACAGTGAATAATGAGTGATGTGTCTTCAAGTAGCCCTGCAGTCCTTTATGAGGTAATGTGTTCTTTGACGTCAATGGGAAGCTTGCTTCCACAAAAGCTGAGTGGGAACTGCAGGATTTGGTTTCATAGGGCTTTATAAAACACAGCCTTCAGAGCCCTTGAAAGAAATCAGGGTGGCAGCCCTTCTGGTTTGCCTATTTGTGATGCTTTTTTGCTGCCACCTTGATTTGTGGCATTGCTTCTCTGGTGTGTATTTTTGTGTCCACACTCGTCAGGCTGTTTTTTTTCACCTACTCCATTAAGGCCATGCAGTGGGTGAGTAGGGCAGGTTTGTTACTCAACAACTTCACTCTGACTTGCTCTTGCAGGAAATAAAGAGGGACATGAGCTTTTGGCAGTTCAATGGGATGCCAGCCTGCTGACTTCAATTTGAGTAGAAGAGCACTGTTTATAACCTTTGCAATACAATCCCAAGCCAGTAACACTTGGCTGTGTATTTGTGCTACTCTGGAGGGTCAGTCATACTGGTTTTTGTCCCCTTTGGGAAACAACATAATGAAAGTTTAGGGGAAAACACGTTTCAAACAGAAAAGTCTGAGCATTTAAAAACTATGTGTGCTTTTGCACAGTGGGTCTTTTGGTGGAATTTCGTGCTGCAATAATGCCTGACCCTCTAAGCAAAGGCGCTGGTTGCAGGAGAATAGATAATCTCACCTGTTTATTTGTGAAGCCCTTGTAAAGACATAACATCATGAACCCAATCTATTTTCCCTGCCTGGAAATTTCCAATCACATTCCACTTGATTTTTTTTTTTTTTTTAAAGTGATGAACTTCATTTTAAAATCAGGATGATGTTCATACTGGAAACACGGTCCCAGCAAACAACCATCAGTCATTGTTATGGACAAACACCTGTATTGGTAAAAACTGGGAAGAATTTTTCTGACCTTGTCATAAAGCAGCTGTCAGGGATGAGCGAAACATGGGTGTGCCTTTCTGTGTGTGAAAAGAAGAGATGTGAGGATAAAACCAGCAGCAGTCTTAAGATCAGTCTTAAATGTATGAAGAGCATTCCAAAATTTGGAATACAGTCAGTTATTTGCAGCACCTCAGGAGAGGTTTATGAGAGAGTTCTCATAAGCTCCATGAGGAATATAGTGCCTGTGGAGAAGGCTTTGGCTAAGTTTGCCTGAAGTGTGCATTGGTGCTGGTGGGTGTAGGGAAGCAGGCACAGGTAGACCAATGGCCCACTCCAGCTACTTTTTTGCATTCTCTATTTTCTTCAAGATTTACAAAACAGGGACCAATTTTTGGCACATTTCAAGAGGAGTATGAGCAAACTTCCCAGTTAGCAAGGACCACATAGCTGTCTAGCTATCCAGTATTTTCTGTTCCTTGATAGCTTTTATACAGACTTACAGCTGCATTTATGTTAGCTTTCCTTGTCCTCATTGCCCCCCCAAAGTCTAATTCCCTGTAATGTAGGTGGGGAGTGGCTATGCTTTCTCCATTTATTTTACTGGAATAAGGGGTATAAGGAACATTAGTTTGGCACTATCTGGGATCCCAGACAGTGGATTGCAGTAATTTGTGCATGTGGTAGGCTGACCTAGGCTGGACACAAACCACTTTATCACTCCTGTCCTCAGCAAGGTATGGGGGAAAAAAGTAAAACAGAAAATCTTATGGGTCAGTAGAAACATAATTTAATGAAGCAAAAACAAAGTCTCCATGTGGAAGCAAGGGAAAGCAGAAGATTTATTCTCTCTGTCCCATCAACAGGTGATGTCCAGCCACTTTGTCAAAGGTAAGACTTCAGTACACATTGTGGTGGCTCCAGAAGACAAAATTAATAATAAATGCCCTTCGCCATCCTTCCTCTTAGCTTTTGTTGCTTAAGCAGGTGTCATACGGTATGGAATATGCCTTTGGTCAGTTTGGGTCACCCAAGCCCACTGGCCTTTGGGAGTGGTGCTGTACTGCTGCTCAGAAACACTTATGTGTTACCAACACTTTCCTAACTACCAGAACAAAGCACAGTTCTGTGAGGGCCTCTGTGGGGAAAATTAACTCCATCTCAGCCAGATCCAATACACTGTAATATCACACTCTGGTTTCACAGTTTCTGAATGCTGCCATCATTATGGAACACCGCCAGAAACTTGTCTTTCTATGCTACAGCAACCTGAGTACCTGGGCTTGTAAATATCATCCATTTCACCAGTGTGACAGCTAGAAAGGTTATATGTCCAAAGACCCATGGGAAATAAGTGACAGGAGGAGAATAAATTTGTGTCAGTCTTTGAATTACTAAGTCATTGTAAAATCAATTAGATTTCTCCTAGGTGAGGCCCTTGTGCTGTTTGTTTTAGTGTGTGTCCTATCAGTCACTTTCACTTGTGCTGCATAGTAGTTTTTGAGCCTGTAGACCTCAGTTTTTTTTCAGATATGTGGGAAAAACTCTGACACCTCTAGATTTGCAATGAAGTTAAGGGATGCAGAGATGAAGATCGTGTTTTGATGCTGATTACAGGGCTTGGGAATAACTGTTCTGAGTCTGGGCACCCTGACTGAACTACTGCTCTGTGCAGGGGAGCACAGACTGGAGATGAGAAGCCAGGACTCCATCCTGTGTGTGGGATGCTGATGTCCACACCACATTAATGCCTGTGGAATGTGTTGGTATGGAAATCCTAGGTGTGCTACAGGCATTCCAGAGTACAGAGTGTAGGAGAGAAGGGCTGCTGCTGTGTGGTGACATCCCTCTGGTGTCTAGCTGACTAAGTACTCCCTTGCTAATTAATTACAATGGAAAGTGCCTGTTTGTCTCTACTGGTATGAGAAGACTAGGGTGCAAAATGCTCTGGGGAAGGACCAGGGCACTGTGAAACAGGTTTGTTAACAGGATTTTTCAGGTAGTACATGGAATTCAGGAGAGATGCCAATCTTTGTCAAATCTGTTTTTCATTAAGTTTTGTTGGCTGTGAGCCCAACCCCAGTTGTACAAAGCCAGGCCACTGGAATGATGAGGGTTTTCTGGGGAGGTGAGCAGGAAGAGGTCAGGTGCAAAGTGGTGACAAGTGGCATTGCTGATGGAGGCTGTATTGTGGTGTCCTATAAGAAGAAAAGATCACCTCCTGTTTTGGAAGTTTTCTTAATAGAACTGGTTGTTGTGCTAGATTCTTGGTGCCAGTAATCCGGGGAATTGGTACAGATATATACTGACTGGATAGTAAACTAATGCTCCAAAAAGCCTTGTTAGTTAAAGCCAGTCTGACAGAGTTCAGCACAGCTAGTGACACAGATTTCCTAGAGGGACATTTTCCTTTGCTCATTGGAGATGGTATTTGCCAATGCAGTAATCAAGCTGATGCAGGTTGGTTTAAAAAAGGGTTTCAAATAGTCTCAGTCAGTTTCTAACAGTACAATTGTTGTTCTTTGAACTTGCTACAGACTTGTCAGGTCCTGCTTCTGAGGAAGTAGGAGGCTGACTTGTGATGTTCCATGTAACTGGACTAGAAACACTGGTGGTCAGTTTATGTCTTCCTAGTATTGTTGTAGCTGTGATGGTCTGAGGGCACTAGGCAAGATTTTGTGTGTGAATACTAAGTTTTACTAAATTAACCAGTATAATGGGAAAAGCAAAGTACATAGTTGGGTACCATGTAAACTTTCAGGCACATCTTTTTTTTTTTGTCTGTGCCTGTTTTTTCAGGGGTGGGGGTTCGACTTTTTTTTGGCTTGCTTTTTTTTTTTTTTTTTTTTTTTTTTTTTTTTTTTTTTGGCTATTTTTTCTTCTGAGTTTGTCTTTCCTAGAAGTCTGTCCTAGTCAGGAATGTAAGTTCATGCCAGACAACTGCAACTCTATGTGAACACACAAGATACTAGTGACAGCAGTGTTACTAAGTGCCATGGACAGCCAATCTTATCAGTGGCTGGACCATTTGTCAAACTCTACTTTAAAATGTACTTACATGATTGCTATGCTTTCTTGAGCAGACCTCTGCAATTTTATGTAGATGAGTTTTCTGTTTTATAGTGGGAGGCACATGAGATGAAATCTGATGATTTTTATTTAGGTATTTGTATGCAACTCTGGCATTTAATTTTGAGAGAAAAAAAAAAGGCCAGGTTATTTTTATACAGAAAAATGCATGTTGTTCATTTAAATGACTGCAGCAATTCTGCCAGCTCAGGCATTAAGAATCCTTTAGTAACAGTGAATGTTTTTTAGAGGACAACATAAAGTGAGATTTACTTCAACTGCCAGAGCTGTAGTTGTGAAATTTGCCATGCTTTTAACCTGAGTTACTACCAACCCAACCACCATCCTACCTAGTGACTAGATCTGGGCTTTTCCTTGCTTTCATATAATTTATAGGAAGAAGCAAAACCAAATATGTAAGTCAGCAGAGTAGTTGTAAATTTTATAGCAGAAGTGATAATTTTCCCCAATGTGTTCTATGGATCTGTAAGCAACTAAACTAGAGAGTGGAGGAGAAGAATAAATGGCAAATTTGGGGATTTCAGTTTAGAATCAAGTCACCAGTGGAATCAGATAGGGTCTGTGTTGTTGAACATATTTATAACTCTTTGGACAAAGGAAGTGATTAGTGAGGAGAAAAGTTTGCTGATATTGCAACCTTATTCAGAGTTTTAAAGGTTGGGATTGTATCAAAGAAGGACCTCATGAGACTGAATGGAGCATAAACAGGCAGCTGAAATTCTGTGTAGGCAGATGTAAAGAAAAACACATGGGAAGAATGATCCTAGCTTTGTGCATAAAGGGCTCTGGATTGACTGTTTTAATGAGGCGCAGGACCCTGGTGTTACAGAGGGGCTATGTAAATATCAGCTCAATACTCAGGCTAATAAGCAAACGAGGGCACAGAACACAGCACTAGGTAATACTAGGAAGGGAGTAGAAGACTAGACTATATACACCACTATTTCACTGCACAATTCCATGCAGCTTGTCCCTACCATGCATAGTCCTAATCAGTGATATAATGGAATAATTCAGTGGAAGGACCTATAGTGCATAACTAGTCCCCCTGCCTGACCAATCCAAGCTGACTGGAAATTAAAGCATGTTATTAAAAGCATTTTCAAAATACCTCTTAAACACTGTCAGGCATGGAACACTGATGTCTCTAGGAAGCCTGTTGACCGCTGTCTTGATAAAGAACTGTTTCCTAAGGTCGTGTCTGAACCTCCCATGATGCAAATTTGAACCATTTCCATATGACCTGTTGCTGGATATCAAAGAGGAGACATCAGCACTTCCCTCTCCTTTTCCATCCTAAGAAAGCTGTATGGAGCAATTACGTGACCCCTCAGCTTCCCGCTATCCAAATTAGGCAAGCCAGAGTCCTTACCTGGTCCTCACAGGACATGCCTTCCAGCCTTTTCACCATTTGTATTGCCCTCCTCTGGATGCATTCAAAGACCTTTGCATCCATCTTAACTCTGAGGCCCAGATCTTCACACAGCATTGGAAGTGAGGCTGCACCCATGCTGAATACAGCAGGATAATAATCTCTTTTTACCAGCTGCTGATACTGCACCTGAGGATGTGGTTTGCCCTCTTGCCTGCCAGGGGCCACTGCTGACTCACATTGAGTCTTGCTGTCAGTCAGCACCCACAGGACTCTTTTTCCAAGGCTACTCTTCTGCCACTCTTCTCTGAATTTATACCTTTGCCCAGAATTACTCCGTACCAGGTGCAGAATACAGTAATTATTTTTGTAAAGTCTCACACCATGGATTATTACTAGTATCTTACAAGGGGTACAGTCCAAGGCTTAAAGGTATCGAAGGTGGTGGGATAGATGAAGTAAGCAATTGCATCTACTAACTTGGCTTCTTCAGAGTTGAAAACCTGGAAAATGCACAAAGGTCTAGGAAATGATAAATGGTATGCAGAAAAGAGAACAGGAAATTCACTTCTCCTCTACAGGCAAGAGGGCAGGCAATAACACTAATAGTGGCTCAGGACCATCTCTCCAAGCACCTCCCACTCAAGTTCTATACAGTCATATAAAACAGATGGATAAAGTCATGGGAGAAAGTTCTGCTGCAGGCTATACACTGTCTCTGGCTTAGGAAGCTACTGGAAAAATGTCACATCATGCTTGCTGTCTTCCTATGCTTGTGGTCACAGCTCATGGTGTGGTACTCCCTTATGGTACATATGTTTATTCTTCAGTCAGAAGTCATGTTTGTACTGAATGTACAAATGAGTGATTGCATTGTTTTTCTCTTCTGACTGAATGAGAAAATAAGTCAGTCTGATTCTGTTCTGGCTCCTTTAGCATGTCCAGATGCAGTCAAATGAGGTGGTATTTGTCTTTTTGGAGCCTCATGGACAGCCTGAGAGGAAAGACTTGTGCTTTTATGCTCTTTACTGCTTAGGCCCTTGTGGGCCTCTCAGGCTAGCTTTTGTGAGGATCTGGTGCAAGATAAGTATCAATGGTTCTGGGAAGGACCCAGGTAAAAGCATGCCTTATATTTGCAGTTCATCCAGTTAAGTGAATGTATGTAATCATGTGCTGGTGTTCTGGGACTGTGTGTTGAGAAGAAAGCAAGATTTCATATTCCTTGCCCCAGTCCATTCAACTTCTGTTCTCTGTCCCACACTGCTCATCTTAGGATGGAAATGGGAAACCTAAAACAGATTTGGAGGAGCACAACACTGAAAAGTTCTGAAAGTGCTTCCAATCCATCAGTTGGCCACTGGTGAGTACCTAGGGGAAAGGCAAATATACAGTGAACTTTCCTAGCATAGTTCCCAGCTCCCAGTGCAGGGTATTCCAGAGTGTGAGGTATTTGTGAAATTAGCTAGAAGCTGGATTTCATTCCATGGATTTGCCTGGTTTGCATAGAAGACTTTCATTCTTTCTAATCCAATCTGGTGTCACACTTTGAGTTCGTCCCTGGCACAGAGAGGCTGGGGCACTGGAGCACTGCTTGTCTCCAGGCATTTATCAGCACCTCTTCCATTGTTTATTTGCTAACACGAATGTTCCTGTCCGCTATTCCTGCCATGCCTGCAAGGAGCACTGCTTCCTCCGCTGTTTCTTGGCAGTGAGGCAATGGAGCATCATTCAGTTTCCCATCCCAGAACACACCTGGTATGGAGGAGTGTGCCCTTGCTTTGACATAGGCACCCTGGAAGGACCCACAATTTTGATGTTTGCGGATCTGCTGAATATCATGAAGCATGTGGCACAGGAAACAGTGAAATGTCATGCTGGAAAAAAAATATCTGCTGAATTATCTCTGCTGAAAAACTGAGTTTAAAAACTTAACAGTGGAAAGACAAAACCAAACCAAAACACCCCAAACCCAACCCTCAGAGGAGAACAGCAAAAGAAGATTGTGTCTGTGAAAGAGGGTTCAGCAAGGATTTTCCATGGATGAACAGCAAGGACTATCTGCCAAGTGGGACCCAAAGATTTTGCTCAGAGGGTCACTATCTCACCAGAGATCAGAGTAAGGCCATTGCACTAGAAGAGGTCTAAAACTGTTTCCAGAGAAAGCTAAGCACTTTTCCTACTGACTCCTCACACAATACTTCAAGAATAGCTAATGCTGCTTGAACCTACTGCAAATTTTCCATTTTCTATCCATTAATAAATTTTCCCCTGTATCACAAGAGTAATTTTCACGCATTGTGTCATCATTCTTGTATTGACAGTTCTCCTATACCACTATTGAATTAGCCCTAACAGCATTTTTTTCTCCCAGATTCATCTTCTTTATAAAGATTCTGAAAAAATGTAGGAAATTATTTGGACATAGTTTCCCATAAATATGAAAATCAGAGAGGTTTTCAGCAGGTAATTTTTCTCAACAGAAGTTATAACTTCTTTTTTTTGGGCTGCATATGCTTGTTTTAAAATGATGACAAATCTGTTAATAAATTATTCTATTTGAGAAGGTAAGAAACAAGGGCAGAAATAAGAAGTCTATCAAGAGTTCCTAAGAAGAGGGAAAATAACAAATACATTGTAATTTTTCTTTAAACTTTCCTGTCTGATCTGTTCTTTTGAAGTGTTTTAAGAACAATATGTGGGGACATTTTGAATCTGAGCTTTCCAAAGAGGAAAAAAAAAAGCTATCAGGTATTTCAAAGAGATTTTTGAAATGTCATTTTATATACTGAAATAGGTGTATCTGAACCTCACCTCTAAATTTCTGGAATAAAATCACAAAGACAAAAACTGACAAGCTTCAAATTATTTCTTACATGAATGGAAGTCGTAACATGAAACAATTCATTATTGTTTATCCTTGAGTCATGAAGTGGAAATAAAAGATAACTGAAAGATTTGAGCCCATCTCAGGACACATCACTGTAACTTCGCTGAAGTGACATCTGTAACTGTAGGTCAAATTAGACCCCAAATACAATAATTTAACAGTGACTTTAATGGTATAATTTCTATTGATATAGATTGTAGCTTTTTACTAATAGCAATTGTATCTTGTGTAAGTCTTCTGTATTTTTTTTGTTTGTTTTATTTTTAATTTATCTTTTATTGATCTTCTACAGTTCCACAACAGATTAGCGCAAATCTGGCAAAAGTGTATATGATGGATTAATTCAGTCTCTTTCACCTTCACCACAGCTTCTACTCCTGTATTCTCTGACACCTAAATAAAAGATTGTTTTATTCATCAGTTTGGCTATTGAAAATCACAAAATGAAAAAAATTATACTTAGGGCAGGGATTGCTCTACAAAGTATTCAAAAAAGTTTTTATTATTCATTAATTATTCAAAGCATTATTATTTTATCATTCAAGTATTATAGTTACTGAATAGTTAAAACATCAGGTAGATAATTTATAAGTGGAAGAGAAGGACCTCCCTGTTTATTAAGAAGGTCACACAAGCCAACAGAATCATATAAACCTTAAATGACAATTCGGGATGAAGAAAAACTTCTATTAGTTATGTCATTTTAGTGAATAAGGACTACATTCAGATGATTCTTGGATGAAGATATTATTTACAGATATTGCGATTTTTAGTAAAGGTTCTGTGACTGCTAAAATTCACAGCTTCTAAGTCATCCTGTGCTCGTGAAATCAGGCAGATGCTGTAGGTTTCACCGCTGCCTCCTCAGTTGAACTTTGCTAACACTGCAGTCCATGGGAGAAGCAAGTTAGTAAGGTGGAGGGCAGGGCTGGCCAGCACACTGGGCCTTAGCTTTTAGCTATGGATGCGCTGCTGTCAGAGATGAACACCTGGGAATAAATCTGAGACCCACTGCCCAGTACGACATTGGTGCTTCAGATGACTGAGGGGATGTTGGATGGAAGGGGCTGCAGGCACCACACTCTGCTGCTACAAGTGGTGTCAGACCTGTGCCTCCACAGATCTGCAGAAATGCTCAGCAGGCACTGAGTGTTGTACACACCAGTGCTACACACCCTCATGGGTGTAGCCCAGGGAAAACAGCATAAGGATCGTCTCTTGAGCTGTTTTTTCTCTCATACAGTGGGGTGGGAAGAGGGGCGTTAATATAGCAACATTTAAGAGAGCGCTGGGTGGGCCTGGTAACCTGGAAAGGGGTCTTTGCAGGGGCAACAGGAAATTTCCAGAACTGATTGGCAATTTGAGACTCCATGGTAAAAGCACTGCCAAGTGGCATATGCACTCAGATGCTGGTTATCTCATGTCGGAGCCTCACACAGAATTCTGCACAACGGCAATCCACAGCAAAGTAAGTAGGAGCACCCTAGTGCTTCATTTGGCCAGGGCTGCCTTAGTATGTAGGGCTACTCCACTCCTTACCTTGCTGGAACCACAGCAAGACTGAGTAGGACTGTGAAGTGATACATCCTGAAGGTAAAAATCTTTCCATTATTAGCTTTTTCAACAAAGCCTATTCCTTCATCTGGAAGAAGTTTCCCTGGAATGCATAAGGGCAGATGCAGATGGGTGAGTCCCAGTCTGGGTGGCTGGACTGGTACGGTGCTCTGTGTTTGTATGCATCTGGTTTGTACACAAGAGCCATGATCTCTAGACTTACTTTATTTTGCCATTTGGAATGCCTTGGAAACTGCATGTGGATTGTAATTCCTCCTTAAATTTTTATCAAGAAATGTGTTTTTGGTGCTTCAGTGTACTGTGAGTTCCCCTGAGAGTCTGAAAGAACACTTATAATATGAAGTCTTAACTGGCATGAGGGATTTGTTTTGCTTTGTTTTGTAGCCTCTGTTAGAGGGACTATTGTACAAGCTGTAAACTGAATTTAAGATATATTTGGAGAGGCAGACTGTTCTGCCCAAAAACTGCCTAAATCCAGCAAGTTTAATTGGATCAGATTGCTCAGGGCCATGCCCAATTAAATCCTGACCTCCTCTAAGGATGAAAATCTGACAACATCCTTGGGCTATCTGTATCAGTATTTAACTACTTTCACGGCAAAAAATATTTCCTGCTACCTAATCAGAATTTCCCGTATTCTTACTTGTGTCCATTGCTTCTTGTCCTTTTGCAGTACATGGTTGAGAAGGGTCTTGTTTTATCCCCTATGTAACCTCTGATGAGGCAGTTGTAGTGCAGAAATGTGTCTCCCTTCCTTTCTCCATTCCAAGATGCACTGTTCCTGCTTTTAGAGCCTTTTCTTGTACTTCATGTACTCCAAATCCTGGCAATCTTTGTGGCCTCCAGTGGATTCACTCCAGTCTGTCAATGTCGTTTTTGTAGTGACCAGAAATAGACACAACACTAAATGCAGTATTGCAAGTGCCAAAGAACTCTACTGGGCCTGACAGTTGCACAAGCACCAAAACAGGTCTGAGTGCAGCTGGCCCTCTTTGCTGTGAGGTCACATTGCTGCTTCATGTTTGACTTGCTGCTCACAAGAACACTAAGCTCTTTCTCTGCAGAATTGCTTCTCTGACAGTCAGCCCTGACCTGTATTGTTATTCTATCAAGAAGCAAGACTGGGTGTTCTCCTGTTGGGCTTCACAAGGTTCCTGTAGGTCCTTTCTCCAGGTACTCTGAAGAGTAGCCTTTCCCTCCAGTGAATTGCCCACTAAACCAGTTTGGTGCCATTCACAAATCTGATGACAGAAGGCACAGTCTTAGCATCCTGGTCATGGATAAAGTCACAAAATAGTCTTTGTGCCAGTTTAGACCTCCGAGGGGTGTTGCTGACTACCAGTCACCAGCAGTTCATACCCACAGCATGGTCCACTTATCCAGTCCATGTCCCACCCGTTGGCTGGGTCAGGCTCTATGAGACACTATGTCAAAGGCAGTAGAAAGTCAAAGTACAAGCCATTGTCTGCCTTATGCATAACACTGGTGTCCTCATTGTGGAAAATGACGAGGAGGATCAACCTTGAGTAAAGTTCCTCCATCATAGTGGGTTGACAGAAACATGTGAAATGATACCTCAGAGGACATGAGTGCTTTAGGATGCAGGACTTGTAGTGGCTCACAAAGTCTCCTGGAAGAGCATGAGAATTACCTGGGACAGCAAATAAGAAAATTAAAACTAAATAATTTGATTGGTTAGGTAAATAGTAACTCACTGAGTGGGACATCCATAACTGCATTGCCCACTGCAAAGTGGAGCTTCTGCTGGAGTGATAAGCAGATAAAATACAAGATTTCACTCTATTATGAAATCTTATGGTATTAACAAAAAATGAGTAGTTTGCAGAAGTTTGAGAAATAATTAAATATGTTCCTTGAAGTTGATCAAGAGTGTGTAGACAGGAAGATGAAGTTCACATGAAACAGTTAATGGGAGAAAAGAGATCTGTAAACAGATCTGTGTTTGGAATTCATGTGAGCTACTCATGTCTAGTACTTGTAAGAACAGTCTATGAAAAATACTGAAGAAGAGAACAGTTCTTTCCAGGAATACTGCGGGCAGCAGTCAGGTTTTACCTGCACACCAGAACTCACCTCTCCCTTTGATGTCTTACAGAGGGTTCTGACTAACCTTTCTCTGCCTTTGTAGTCCTTGCATTACCTAACTCCAGCACGGGCTGCAAAATATGGCAGTGTAGGGGTATTTTACAATCCTACCTTCTCAATGCTCACAGAAAGGATTAAAGATTATATTGCTGCTGGTGTCAGTGTGGAGAAGATGATATAAAATTCTGTTTTCTGAGAAAAGAAAGAATAAATAGGATTCTGCTGTTCTAGTAAGTACTTGTTCAAGTCTTACAGAGAAATTTGAAAAGCATGTAAGTACTCTTCAGAAAACAAATGAAGTTCAGATGCCAGTTAAGTGTCTTAATCAATCCAATTAATGCAGAACTCTGTAATCAAAGTTTTCAAATTTTAAAAACCTCTGTTTTGCACACCTTACTGGCCAAAAGACTGTGTTACACAGGACATCTGTTTGAAATGGGCTCTGTCTAAAACACCTGAAATGAACCTCAGGAGAAGGTCATTACTGTTATCTAAACTGTCAAAGAGGAAAATTTTAAGGTGCTTAATAAAATATACAAAGTTGTTAAACATTGTATATTTATATATATTTATATATAACCAAGCTAAATTATTCCATTTGAGAAGAGTGCACATATTTTTGGAAATGATAGGACAGTGAAGACGCTCAAGACGTGATCTTAATGGATAGTGCTGCATTTTTTCTGTGATAGCATGATGCCTTGACAAATGAGACGTGCTGAGTTTGTTAAATGGAAGCTTTGAAATACTTTTCTGGGTTGCTTAATATCCTTAGTTGAACATTCCAGAAGTGCCACAAGTCACTGTGCGTGAATAAGAGCTCATTCTCCTCTCCCTTCCTTCTTGTGATGCCATTTAAAGCTAGGCAAAAGGATCTAAAAAAGATTTTAAGATTTACCTCACCTATTTGTTTTGAACTTGTCATAAGTAATCACCTGCATGGTATGGAAAAAAAATTTGGTCTTTCATGATGGAGTTCCAATCAGACTTCTGTATAATTGTTTGGTGCTGTTCTTGACATATTATTTAGACTGAGACAGGGCAGGTATTTCAATGTCACCTTAATAGCAATGACTATTTGTACATGATATTTTACATGAGTGATTTATGCATTGTTCTTCTGTCATCTCTGTACAATATGATTATGTGTTCTCCTTGAGAAGACAAATATTCTAGCTCTTGTTTTTATCTATAGACTAAAATAAATAATTGGAATTTTTCATAAATAATAAATTATTAAGGCCTGATATATTGTCCCACCTTTATTTGTCTTGAGGATATGTTTACATTTTTCATGCCTGTAGATGAATTGATGGATTTTTCTCTGGTTTTTTCTTGTTTCTATTTTCTATAAGAAAAAATTATACTGTTGAGAATGAGAAACTATTATAAAGCATAGTTGCTGCAGTCAAGAAAAGTTTGTTTTCTCTGGGATGAAATTAAATGTCTTCCTTATACCATGTAGAGGAGGGAGTGAACATAAGCAAAATGTAAGCAATTTTTACTCCTGGATACCGTACACAGGCTGAATCAAATGGCTTTGGAGCTGCATTCTAATAGATTGGCTCTTGTTTTCCTTCAATGAGTTTTTGTTTTAATATGTTTCTGATGAAAAACGAACATAGAACACTCCTCTGAAGACATATTTTCTTGAAGCTCTACATCTTTTACCAGATTTGAAAGCTCATGTTCTTATGCAGATTGATATTTTCATAAAAGAACTGATTTTCCATACCAAATGTTGCTACTATAAATGCAGTCTACTAATAGGCCTTTACAATTTACATTTATCAAAAATGGTTTTGATATAGAATATAGCTCAGAACAGAAGGAACAAGAAATTTTTGAGTGATTCTTTCAGAGTTAATTTCTGTAATACACTTAGCACATCCCATATTTATAGTTCAGTGGTCTACAAGCTCATCCCATTTCCACTTTGGTGTTTGGTGGAAAGGTTCCCATTCATCCAGGGGGATTTGGCCTAAGGAGAAGAAGTTTTGAATGCTCCTGATTGGCATCTGTATATTATATACATTGAACTACACCTCCCCCTGTGCATTTTAAAAGGATCTGAAAAATATTTTTTACAACTAGCGTTGGAAAAAGACAATGATTTTTCTGTTCCTTGAGGGTGAAGTAATCTGACTAACAAGTATCATTTAAGAGCTGAAGCAGTGGAGAGAGGCTGAATGTAGCAGCTTTTTATGAAATATCCATCTACTTTAGGCACAGTAGTAGTAGGAGGGGAGGCACAAAGGTTAGTTTTAATCTTTACTTCCAGAAAGCCACTGGAATTTTGAACCTGAACAAAAGTAATGAAAAAGAAAAGAATTTGCTGTGTGTACTGATTGGTACACAGTGTGAAATTTCACTTCAAAAAACCTTACTGAACTATGCCCATAAAATGTCCCCTTATTATCCTTAAAAACTTACCTTCAGAAAAGTTAAGCTACTAGAAACCAGCTGCAGGATATTCATGTGCTTTTGGAAACACCTGTAGCTCTGCCAACTTGCAGACCTAAGAAGTAGTCCTTAGAGGTTTGGGTTAATACAATACCCCATGACTCCTTCAAATATTTTTCTGTTTGTCTTCTATTTTTTCTCAGAAAATTCTAGTAGGAATTGTATCTCCAAACTGTGCAAGTTGAACAAGAGTACTTTTAAGTAAATTATTTAACATTCAGTGCATCAGAATCTTCACAACTCAGAATCTTAATGGTGCCTCCATGAAATGTGTCTTGTCATTTCAGCATCCATCTGCGTTTCTGAAATGACTGGATTTGGGCCCTACATTTAACATCATTCTGTTATATACTAGAAATATTGGGTTAATTCAAAATCCTGTTCATTAGTTACTTGGACATCTTACCAAGACTAGCAAATTTTGTGCATGTTAATTCTTAGGCACTTCTTTTGGACACACTAGATCATACTTTGCTATTTTATACACAAATTGGCATATGGTTCAAGATTTTTGAAATTATCTTTTCATGACTAAACAGGATTTATCACTGATTTTTTTTTTGTGTTTCTGATCCTCAAGCTATAAACTTGCATTTTAGGGAACTGCCTCATGTTGTGAATCCAGACTTCAAAGGTTGCAGAAATTCTTCCTTTTTTTTCCCCCTTCCTTTTCAGCTGCATTTTTTTTGGAAGTAGATGAAAATGGCATTTTCTTCTTTTTTTAGAGTTGTTTCTGTGACTTAAATAACCATTATCTTTTAAGTACAGGATTCACTGGGGTGAACTACCTTGCAGGAAGTTTATTCTAAGAAATAATTTTCTCAGCCCGTATAAGGAGTTACTGGTGTGGTACAAAAATTGGCACCTGAAAGACTCTTCCTTTTTCTTTTTTTTTCTACAAGTTTTTATATGCTTTTCCAGTAAAATACTGACTGAACATTTTTATCTTTCTATTTTGAAGCACATTTTGCCTTTACTTCATCATCACAGTTTGTTTGGGAGCAAGAGATGCTTTCTGATGAAGAACAATCTCTTCATTGCTCTATTGCTTGTTTTTCCAGCAGTCAATCTCAAAAGTTGACAGACTATTGCAAGGTCATATAATCATAGAGTAATTTAGTTTGGAAAAGACCTTTAAGAATCATCAAGTCCAGCTGTCAATCTAACACTGCCAAGTCCACCTTGTCTTAAGGACAAACCATGTCCTTAAGAGTCTAGACATCTTTTAAATACCTCCAGGGATGATGACTCAACCACTTCCCTGGGTTCCAATGTTGACAACCCTTTCCACGAAGAAGTTTGATTAGTCACTTCTTATCTCTTTGATTAGTCACTGTCAGTCTAGTTCTAAAGCATCTTAACTTTAGGCTGTTGTGTTCACTGTGTGCTATTTGACTGCAGTAAAAGCATAGCCATCTGAAAGAGAAGCTGTCTTAAACCCAGAGAAGGAGCTTCTGCTGAGTTTAACCTTTGGAGAGAAGGGTCTGTCCCACCACAGGGAAGGATGTAGCCTCAAAGGACACTTTGGCCAAGCTTTCCTCATGACTTCATGTTCTCTCTGGATGCACAGGTGTGGCGGGACTTTCAGCCAGATCATCTGAAAACTCTCATGAGCCAAGATAATTGGTTCATGACAGTTTGCATGCCTGTGGAGTGGCAAGGGACTTTTCAGAACTCAAGCCATGTCAGCATAGCAATGTCAAGAGACAATAAAACTTCATTAGGTTCAGAAGGAATAAAATTTCTACTGAAATATCCTGAAATACTCAAAAACTCATCCTGCCTTTTCTTAGCCTTTCCATGGTGCTGGACTTTTTAATGAAGAACCTTCTTGTATGTAGGTGCTTATCTCCTTTAAACTGTTCTTTCTCCATTATACCTGGAGGTTAGAAGAAGCCACCTCCCTGAGGGAGACAGTGTCACTAAACCTGCTTTCTGTCTGGATTTATTGCCTGCTGTGTATTGTTAAATCTGTAGCCAGAGCTTCAGAGCCAGCTCCCCAAAAGTCATGGAGCTGGTTTGCAAAAGCCAAATCCATCTCCCTTTCCACTACTCACTACTCACTACTCACTGTACAGCACCTACCCCTTGGGCATTTTCTTACACTTAAAGGACTCCTGAGCTACTGCAACCTGCCACATCAGCTTAGCCCACCCGCATGTGAGGGTCTAGATGCTTGTCCCAGCAGCATGCCACCCCCACAGGTAGCCACTGCTGGCCAAAATGAAGCAGTGTTGCTTGGGCTAACATGGCCCACAAGGAAAGAATGATCTCTGTGCTTTTAGAGTCTCCTGGACTCTAATCAGGAAGGTGGCAGGTTTTCATCTCTTCCTTGGGAACACGGGGAAAGAAGACGTGTAAATACGCTGTGGAAGGGAGCACCATCAACCAGGGTAGATAGAACAATGCAAGGAATGTGTTGAAATTTTAGAGGGTAAATTTGTAGCCAGTGTAGTCGGTGAAACTGTTTGCAGTCACTACATAAGCACAACTGTGCCAGGTACTTGCACAAGCAATAAAAAGCCATTTAAAGATTAGCTTGTATCTGCCTAGAGGTAGAAAATCAAAATGAAAACCACAAAACAAACAAAACTACAAAACAAACAACCAAACCAAGCAAACAAAAGAAGCCTTTCCTTGCAGTTTGTTGCAACTGACTCCCAGGTTCAAGTATTTTAAGGGAAAAGGACTTGTAAGTACTGCTGGATAGAAAGCTGGACATGACCCAGCCGTGAGCACTCCCAGCCCAGAAAGCCAAACATGTCCTGCATCCAAAGCAGTGTGGGCAGCAGGGGAGGGAGGGGATTCTGCCCCTCTGCTCTGCTCTGGTGAGACCCCACCTGGAACCCTGCATCCAGCTCTGGGCTCCCAGCACAGGAAGGACATGGACCTGCTGGAGCGAGTCCAGAGGAGGGACAGCTGATGATCAGAGGGTTGGAGCAGTTCCTGTAGGAAAGGCTGGGAGAATTAGGGCTGTTCGGGAAAAGTGAAGGCTCCAGCATAACCTTATTATAGCGTTCAGTACTTGAATGGGCTTATAAGAATGAGGGGGCCTGACTTTTAAGTTGAGGCTATACTGATAGGACATGGGCTAATGGTTCTAATCTCAACAAGGATAGATTCAGACTAGAAATAAAGAAGAAATTTTTTATGCTGGGGTGGCACAGGTTGCCCAGAGAGGCTGTAGATGCCCCGCCCCTGTAAACATTCAATATCACATTGGACAGCACTCTGCGCAACACGATTCATTGGAAGGTCTCATTGCAGTGGGCTTGAACTAGAAGACCTTTAAGTGTCCCTTCCAACCCAGATCATTCTGTGGTCAGTGGCACAAAGTCCAGCTAAAAGCCCATCACCACAGCAACATTCCAGCATGGATACTGGGGTTAATGCTTTTCTGAATCTCTGTGAGTGCCTTGGCTGAGGGAGAGAGGGCATCATCAGCAATCTGCAAACTATCTAGAGGGAGTCCCACTGTATGTAGTCCTGAGAAACCTGCTCTCATGAGCTCTGCTTAGAAGAGGAGGTTTGGGTTAGAAGGTCTGCAGAGGGACTTCCCAGCTGCAGCCACGCAGTGTCTGTGATTTTCTTTAAGAGCTTTTTTTGTTGTTGTTGTTATTGTTATTGTTGTTGTTGTTTTTTGTGTAAAAGTTTTTTTCAGGTATTTGCTTTTTACTAATGCTTAACTATTTTGGCATTGTCTTCTATGTTTGTATGTCTGCACACTGAGGGTTTCACTTGCTGTCTCAAGTTCACTGTCACTGGTATGTGACAGATAAGGACAAATTTGGGAGGGGGTATTAGAAGAAAGTTACATTGTCCTGGCCATTTTTTCCATAAAGTAGTATATCAGGCTGTTGTCCTCATGTTAATGTGAGTAACTGCTACTGCATTCATTTCATACGGTCTTGTTCTTGTGAACCTCCAAACATTCTGCCTCAGATACACTCTCATTGTGCTGCAAAATTTTCGTCTTTGGAGTCCCACCGTCTAATAAGCATTAGAGTCACCTCAGCCTTAGAAACCTGGAGGATAAGATGTATCCACAAGCCCTTGGAGGAATGGACACATTGCCTAGTGTGCTTTCACTGCAGTGGACAACGTGTTTCCACTGCACAAAGTACTTTTGTTTTTCTCCCCATTCCCTAGAGACCTCATTTGTCAAATAAGTCATAAAGCTGTGGTCCAGGATATCTACACGAAATGGCCTCTCTCCTTCACAGGTGTGTCTCTGACTTCCTGGATCCCTGCTACTTTATGTTGGGATGATTGCAGGGTTAATTTAGATTGACTCATCCTCTTTAGATGGATTGTCAGACCACGCTTACGACGCGTTTGTGAAATCTAATATGCCTTCTTTTTTAAAGGGAAAAATAAGGAAAAATGTTAAAGTGAATAACAAGTGCTTAATGGGGTTGACCACAAGTGGGTAATCAGTTGGCTTTTAAAAAAATTCTAAATCACACAGAGTATCATCTCAGTCTCTCTCCTTACTTCAGAGGGGGAAAGCCACAGGTGAAAGGGTGATTTTGGCAGGCCCACATGAAAAAGGTGATCTTTCCATTCTGCCTTATTTGCTATCATAGAATCTGCATTATGAAAGGAAACTGAGAGAGGTGGGTACACTGTGGTGGCTGGTAGGGCATGGATTGCATCCTCCTATCTGGATTGATCCTAACAAGGACCAAGCTTTTATTTTATTTTATTTTCCTCTTTGGTGAAGTACTGCTAGGATCCTTATCTTATATCTTCTGATATTTCTAAGATCTCTTGATATTTACAAATTTTGCCACATTTTGTCTGCTGCTGAGCATTTTTGAAGTTGGTTGAGTGCAGAATTATTTTCAGGCACAGAAGGAGGACATCAGCAGACCAGGATAATGTGGCCATGTATGCTAGATTTTAAGATGTCATTAGAAATGCAGTTGGGTTTAAAAACACAAAAAGTTCATTACATTTGCTAGTCTCTCAGGATCTGTCAGTCTTTTAAGAGTCACTTTGACAACAATTTCATTATAAGGGAATGGGGGAAGTATCTTTTATTCAAGAAATGTAAAGGGTTTTTGTTGTTTGGAGTTTATTTTGGGGTTATTTGTTTGGTTTTTTTTTTTTTTTGTTAGTAGGAAAAAAGGAAAATTAATAGACGATTGCTCTGACTTTAGCCTTGGCAAATCACTATGTACTAAAAAATCCAGCTGTCCTCAAAACATATTCTGCAGTGACAACTGGCAACATCAACATGGTCAGGGTTAAAGGCCAGGTTGAATATCTTGGCAGTAAAATAGTACAATTGCATTTTGCAGAATGTCATCATTGTTGAAATGTAACTACTCTTCCTTCACCAACTAAAAGAATTTTTTACTGAATTTGCATTATCTCAAAATAAATTTTCTTATTAGAAAGTGGAATGTTTTTGGTGATATGAAAGTTATTAAAGGCAGTAAATTAAAGCTCTTAAAGGAAAAGCTTACCAAAAGGAGAACATGTAACTCCATAATAGAAAATGGAATTTATGTGGAAGACATTCAGGCTTGCAAATTTAAGGTATTTACTTTTATAGTTAGTACAGATTTGCAGACAATTGATTTATAAACATCTTGATTTATTGATATTTCATACTAACTGTGTGTGAGAAGCGTCGCTGATGTGGCAGTAGGAAGTGTGAAATATTATTGTTAGCTTTTTTCAGGGCACTTTTTTCTAACTATGTGTTTTCATTTGTGATGTAGTACTTGCTCTCCTTTTGCTTTCTTGCTGGATGGCACAGGTCATCTTTGCAGAAGCCAGGTCTGAAGGATACAATTTTAAGGGCCAACAGAATAGATCGGTGTCCATTTAGGTGTTGGCAAAATCTGATAGACTGAGCAATAGATCAGGTAGGATACCTGAAGCTACTGAGCAGTCATGCAGAAGCTGCTTTTTCATGGGTATAAGACCAGTCTGCAGGAGGTTTTCTCCTTGCCGTTTTAAAGGGAATACTGTCTGAATTTTTGCAATATACCAATTTAAACTGCACAAGTTGCTGATCATTCACAGTTGGATAAATGTATTGGATGTAGAAAAACCCACAAAACAAAACCTTGAATTAATTTAATGTCCCTTTATTCCTGTTCATAAGACTACGAGGAGAACAGATTAGGTCCTCTCTGTGCTATTACAAAGCAGTCTGCTGCACTACCATGGGCCACCCACTACGGCTGGAATTCAGAGGCAGACAGTGCCCTGCTCTTCTGAATGTTCTCACATAAATTAAATCAGTAAAACTCCAGTGGCTGAAGAACTACAATTGAACTGAAAATGTCTAGCTTTTATTCCTGGCTTTGTTGTAGATTGTCTGTATGGCCTTGGATGGAGTTTGGCTTCTTTTGTGCAGTTATGAAAGCCAAATAGATGTCCTTTCTTCTGTTTATTTTGGCTGGAGCTTCAGGGCAACTGCTGACTCTCAGTGTGTTGTGCAAGAGAGAGAATGGCAAGACCTTCACACAATCACAGGATCACAGAATGCTTAGGATTGGAAGACATCTCTAAAGTTCATCCAGTTCAGCCCCCCTGCCAAAGCAGGGTCACCCTGAGCAGGTACACAGGAACATGCCCAGGTGGGTTTGAATGTCTCCAGAGACAGAGACCTCATGACCTCCCTGGGCAACCTGTTCCAGTGCTATGACACCCTCAATGTAAAGAAGTCCTACCTCATGTTGAGGTGGATTTTCTTGTGTTTTGGTTATGGCCATTGCTCCTCATTCTGTCACTGGGCATCATGGAAAAGAGTCTGGCACCATCCTCTGGGCATGTGCCATGTACGCATCGATGAGAGCCCCTCGCAGTCTTCTCTTCTCCAGACTAAACAGGTCCAGCTCCCTCTCTTTCTCTCTCTCTCTCTCTCTGTCTCTCTCTCTCTCTCTCTCTCTCTCTCTCTGTCTCTCTCTCTCTCTCTCTATCCTCATAAGAGAGATGCTTCAGACCCCAAATTACCTCTGTGGCCTGCACTGGACCCTTTCCAGTAGCTCCTTGTCTTTCTTGTACTGAGGAGCCCAGAACTGGACACAGCACTCCAGATGTGCCTCACTGGAGTGGAATAGAGGGGGACAATCATGTCCCTTGGCCTGTTGGCCACATTGTTCCTTATGCCCCTCAGGATCCCATTGGCCTGGCTGCAAGGACACTGCTGGCTCATGGGCAGCTTGTTGTCTATCAGGACCCCCAGGTCCTTCTCCACAGAGCTGCTCTCCAGCAGCTCAGCCCCAGCCTGTGCTGGTGCCTGGGGTTGTTCCTCCCCAGGTGCAGGACCCTGAACTTGCCCTTGTTGAACCCCATTAGGTTTCTCTCTGCCCAGCTCTCCAGCCCATGAAGGTCCCTCTGAGTGGCAGCAAAGCCTTCAGGTGTGTCAGCCACTCCCCCCAGTTTTGTGTCATCTGCAAACTGGCTTAGGGTTCATTCTATCCCTTCATCCAAGTTGTTGATAAACCAGCTGAGCAAGACTGGACACAGTATTGGTCCCTGGGGAGTGCCACCACTACAGGCCTCCAGTTGGATTCAACTCTGCTGGTCACAAACTCTGAGCTCTGCCATTTCAGCCAGTTCTTGGTCCAGCTCACTGTCTATTCATTCAACTTACATTTCCTGAGTTTACCTGCAAGGATGTTACGTGAGACAGTGCCAAAAGCCTTGCTTCCTATCCAGAAATTCAGGACTGATGTGCTTTTGCACTACTGAGCATGCAGTGACTCCTCACTGCTTGCTGGATGTGGCTGCTCACTTACTTGCCAAGGAGGGTCTGCAGATAATGCCATAGCCCTATGAGTGGGTAGGTCTCATTCTTGACAGCAGCTGTGTGCAAGAGAAATACTGAAGGTAGCTTTAGATGAGAAGTGAATTAAAGTGGTTGTCTCATTACTACATTAGTCATAGGTGTGTCATAGGGGGGCAATCTTGCAGAAGTTCTTTGTAGTTATTTGTGGAAGAAAGTGGAAAATCATGTTCAACAAAAGGAACAGAAGCCAAGTCAAATCCCTAATGACCTATTCTTTTTCCTGCTAAGTGGTTACATGTGTTTTATTGCTGAGCATCCAGCTAAAACTTTCAGGGAAATTTTGGTGTGGTGTACTGGGACTGCTGACTCAGTGCAGCTCTTGCATTCTATTCAACAAAAACATCTGGTACAGCTCTGATTTACACTTGTTTGAAGACAGAAAAGCAGGTGCATCTACTGCTGCTGTGGGAAGCTGTCAAAAGAAGGGATCTTCTCCTGCACCAGCGCTCATCCTGGTGACTGAGAGCAATCACTGCTGCTACTCTTACACTTCATAAGCCTCATACTCTATCTCAGCACATAAATGTAAGGAAACCCTCAATCAACTCACTATAAGAGACCACTATTTCCTTCTTACACTGGACAATTTATACCACTAATGAAGGATTTATCTGTTTAGTGTAAGTACCCTGTTTTCAAACAGTGAATTTAAACTGATTTAGATTAGGTGGATTGATTTAGCTAAATGGAAAAATATCTTGCAATGAAATAGGGTTATCCTCCCAGGAGCTTAATGACTAGTAAAGGTTGCTGAAGCTTTCTCCTAGGAAAGAAGCCTGATCTGACAGGTGCCCTTAATGAAAGTATTAAGCACTGATCACTTTGCTACAATACCCTGTCACAATCCAGGAAGCTGAGAAAGAGTTGTGAAGTGAGTCTGCTTCTCTGGTGTAGTGCTGAAGAATGCTGAAGGCCAGCTCTGTGATGCTTGTAAGCATGCAGGAGCACCAACTGAACTGTCCTGGTTTATGGGTTCTTGGGCACCAGGGTAGCAATCCACTAGTGAAGTCAGAATACATTCTTGTCTCAAATGCTCCTTTTCCAACAGTCTAGCTGAAGTTTTACGTGTAGGGACCATCTGCTAAACTTAAAAACCATCTGCTAAACTAAAGCTAAACTTAACTGAAGTAAACTTACTCCGGGATTAATTAGGCTGCTGTAGTTTCATTCAAATCACTGGAGTTAACGCTGACACGAAGTTGGAAGAAGTGGCAAATGGAGCTCTAATCCCCTGTCATCAGTGAGCACTGTGCTCTTGTGGCAAAGTAGGTCAACAGCATCTTTGGCTGAACTAGGAAGGGTGCTGCAAACAGACCAAGGGATGCGATCCTTCGACTCAGCTCAGCACTGTTGAGATGTATCTACAGTTCTAACTCCAGCTCTGGGCCCTCCAGTGTAAGAAAGGCATGAACATACTGGAATATAGTCCAGCAAAGGGGCACAAAAAGGATAGAGAAGTTGGATCATGTGACATAAGAGAAGAGGCTGAGACAGCTGTGATTTCTTATTCTGCAGATCAGAAGAATTGGGTGAATCTCACCCTTGTGTGTGAATACCTGTTGGGGAGGAATAAAGAAGATGGAACCAAAATCTTTTCAGAGGTGCCCAATGGAAAGACAAGTGACAATGGGAGCAAAGGACATTTTGGGTTGTGGGTTTGTTTTTGTTTGTTTCACTGTTACAGTGGCTGTACACTGACAGAAATTGGACAGACTGTGGAGTCTCCATCCTCAGACACATTCAAAATCTGATATCCTGAATAACTTGATGCATGTAACAATCATGCTCTGAACAGGGAGTTTGGTCTAGGTATCTCTGGAGGTATCCCTGAGGTGCCTCCCAACCTCAGTCATTCCGGGATCTTATCACTGAAGAAAGTTGCAATGTTGCAGCCAGCTTCACAATGGTGGCGAATTGCCATGGTCTTTAATTTACCCTAATTTTACAGAGATCCAGTTCATGTACTATTTAGGCTTTACTTGTCAGTCTTCCATTCTTCTAGATAGGGTTCATACTAATCCAGATAATGAGGAAACTCTGTGACAGATTCTATTGGGGCACAAAGGATTGTCTAAAATATAGGCAATCTTTATAATTACAGAAAATTTTGGGGAGATAAATGAACAGTGCTCTAACTGTTACACAGTGGCAGAGGAAATGAGCTTAGATAGCAAACATAAAGTGCTCTGCTGAGCCAGTGAAATGGAACATAAGATATTCAAGTCTAACCATGATTCAGTTTTGCCTGTCATTTTGCTATGAAAGACCATGAGTGTTAAATTTCATGTACAGATTTCCTGTGTTTTTGCAGTTACATCAACTGGGATTAACCTTGCAACTAGTACTTCATTAAAAATGCTTCAGATGATAGCTCAGCTGAACAGAACCTGGATAAATCCTTCATAGTCACTTCAGCTCCATAGGATAAGGAATTAGGAGGAAGGATTAACATTCTGACCAAGCTTAGTTTTCACAGGTTTGCTTTCCCAATAAGATGAAATTCCTGTTCTCCAAAAGATAATTATGGGTAGAAATTGGAGTCCTAGACCCAGCTTGTGATGTGTAATGACAGCCCGCAGCATGCAGGTAGATGCTACAAACCCAAGGAATTTAACCAAGGTTGCTCTGTGGTTTGGGAACAAAAGTTCGCCTGAACTTCAGAGCAGTGTTTTTTACCTGGAAAAAGCCTTGCAGAGAGTTTTTGAAGCCTTCCCAAAGGTTCCAAGGTGGAACAAAAGCACTTCATGCTATTCTAATGTTTTACATCTGTGTGAGTGATCCCTAGATTTCTGAGACACCCCAGTGTTAGGAGGGAGCAAGGTTTTACTAAAGCAGCTTCTTTGGAACACTATATTATCTATGCAAAGCGACTTCAATTGCAAAATACCAGCTATGTTAAAAGGGAAAAAAAAAAGGAATTTGAAAGTTTTGTGGCAATGGCAGAGTGCTTAAATGTCCTTAGATGATTATGATGCTGTGAGAAAACATTTTGACTGTTGGAAGCCATCAGGTTTGCACCCAGCCACTGTTCCTTTGTGTTTGCAGGTGCTTGCTGTATTCCTGTTTCTCTCTTGACTGTTATTTTCTCATTCCAGGTGTATTCGCCTTCTCAAACACTGAGAATGCTTGGAACACTGCTATTATTTTAAATCACCTACTATTGCCCACAGTGAACGAACAGGCTGTATTTTGTTCACGTATGCAATGAGGTCTCTTGCCTGGAAATTAACATTATCACCCACTGTTCTTGGCTTTCAGGTCAGTTAGCTACAATTTCTGATGATTACTAGACAATACAAATAAGTGTGGCTTAATTAGGGCATGAAAAAACACATCACTTTCTTTCTGAATTCAAGAAAGGGTCTGCAGTGTTGAAAAGACTTTCAGGTATGTCTTGTTCATGGTGTGGCACGGTGAAAACAGTGCCTAGGCTCTCAGGACACAGAGAAGGCATTTGCAAAGCCATCCCAGCCTAAAGGTCCAGGGGTGGGTACTCAATATGTAATAGGAGAAGAGGTACAGCAAACAAAGTCTGTCAGGGTGCTTGCTTTTGGAATCCACCCTCAGCAGCAGAGAGGCTAGGACACCACTGGCCCCGCAGATGTCCATGTCTTGGACCTTCCTGTAACCAGGCTCTAGTCTTTTTTGTATGTGTGACTTTGGATCCTTAAGAATCCAAAGGACTGAAGGATGCTTCAGTGTGAAATGGACTCAGCCTTTGTCCAGTCAGGTCTTGAAGAACTTCGAGGATTGAGACTGCATCTCCTCTCTGGATCCCAGTCCATGCAGCAAAACCCTTCTGTTTGTACCTGGTCTGAAACACTTGTTCAACTTTTGCCTGTTGTCCCTCATCCTCCCAAGACGAGAAGTCCCCAGCCCCGTGTCACTGATCCCTTTCCCATAAGTACAGTGGGAATGTCAAGGCAATGCTGTATTGACTGTTCCATACAATTTGCTGCCAGCTGAGATCTAGACAAGTCTGCTCCACCGCCTTCTCCAGCTCACTAATAAAGATGCTTTACTCTGCCTTGCCCCAGCTAAGGTGTTACCATTAATTATGCTAAATCAAAGTAGCCTAGGTAACCTATGCAGTGTGCATTCACCCTGTGTTCAGCTCCACAATGGCACAGGAAATTAAATTTTTATGAAACCTGATGTTGCTGGGTACCTTTCTTGAGCAAAATAGGTGAATTTTAAAACTCCATGGATTGTGTAAGAAATTACACATTGCCTTTATGTGCGTGCACATATCCAACATAAAATTTTGTATGCAAGAATGTTTTCTTCAACTGGTATATAATTTTTGCTTTTGCTTTTTAATGTTACAGTTACATAATGGTCGTATTTTCTTTTCACAAGGCCCCAGCTGACTCCAGTGTCTGTCCTACACAGATGTGCTGAAGAAGGTGGTTGGTAGTGGCTGGGCTGCTGCCCACAAAGAATCACAAAGCAAGTGTGTCTGTTTGGGATTTCTGACCTACTAAGATGAACACAGATCAAATGGTATGATCAGCTGGTTGTGTGATGATAGCAGTCTGTCAGGGAGGTGGATCCAGGTTGTCACTGTGGAGTGACAAGGAATCACACAGGTCCAGTGAAGTTAAGGGACTTCTGTGCTGCACTGCAGCAGGGGAAGCTCTGGCCTGCTACTTAGATGTTTGTTTGGTGGCACTGAGATGAAAACTGTGTTTCTGGGATGTACAAATTGGCTGACACAGATGACAGAAATGCAACAAACGAGGTCCAGTTTGTGGGTACGAAGGGAAGTACAAGTGGGTCCCTAGAAGCAATGCAGTGGTGTATGAAGGAAGACTTAAAAATATAATATGCATAGAAAAGGAAGGAAGGAAGGAAGGAAGGAAGGAAGGAAGGAAGGAAGGAAGGAAGGAAGGAAGGAAGGAAGGAAGGAAGGAAGGAAGAAGAGAGAAGGAGAAAACCAGAGTGGACAGTGGAGTGGCTTTGGGATCCCTTATGCAAATGCTATTTCTTTTGAAATGGTATTGATCAATCTGTGCCTCTTAAATGCCATTCAAATACACCCACATGATGGGGCTACCTCATGTGTTTAACAGCTGATGTCCTTACCTGGAAGTGGAGCACAGTTCTTTATGTGGATAATGCTGCTGGTTCACTATAAATTTCAAATGTGAAGAGTAATGAGGACAGGGAAATAGCATCATGTAAATATTGCAAAATTTTGGCAGGGGGAGAGCCATGGAAGGAACAAAAATGTGCAGAGTGACATTGAAAAAGGGAAAATATAAAGTAATCTGAAATGGTATGCACACATGTCCTCTGAGGGTGAGAACCATGTGGGAAGCATGAAGCTGGAAGAATGGCCAAGGCACTCTTGTCAACACTGAATTATCCATCATTATGCTGTATTTATTGCACTGCCTGACCAAAAGCACTTTGTCTTGGAATGAGGAGAAAGTAGGCATTGTCTATACCTACTCCAGTTCAGCTGCTGCATTCAGGGCTTGGCAACAAACTTCTGAAAACCTATTAGGAGGCTGGCTGTAACGGCCTAATGATGAGGGTCTGTGAGGACTGGTTAATGAAATTATGAAGGCTGAGGGCCTGGCTAAGTGTGTGTGTGATTGCAGCTTGTCTGTCTTCAAGACAAAGGTGGCAGAGCCTGTGTCTGAGCTACAGACTTCAGCTTTACCACAGACAGCTTTCAGCTCATGAATTTTCTGCATTGATTATGGAGAACACTAAAATGTGTGTTCACACTCGGTCTGCTAAAGCCCTGCTGGGCTTTCAGAAGAGAAAGCTGATCCATAAATAAAGAGAGCTCCTTGGAGGTGGCATATAGAATAGACAGGCAAAAATTTAACACAGAGTGAAACTGAGCCTTCTGGGACTATTGAAAACATCCTCAAGCCTTCTGTTTTGCAATGATTGCAGTGGATGATGTTGTATGTCTGTCTTTGCTTAATATGTACAGCTGATTAGCAAATGCAGGCACAATATAAAATCTTTGCTAGTTGTTTCCATATGGGAAACAAGACTGGTGGTAAATTTTTCAGCTGCCAGCCACTGGATCTCAGTGAGCCTGGCCTGAGCAACATGGACTCTGTGGGGAGTCCAGCAGTTGTGCTGACCTGCATGTAGGAGTGCATTTGAGACCTGACCAGTCATTTCAGAGGGAGGAAAAGTCAACTCAGGATGCCACAGGGATTTCTTCTGCAACAGCTGGAGGTTGTTCCTGAACTGTCATTCTTTCCTACCAAGAGAGAAGTGTTGTAGTTTGGCACTGAGCAGGAATAGTGTTGCTATCTTGGGTCCTTTTCTTTCACACCTCTCAAATGCTTCTTGGAATGGATTATGAGACACCAAATTTGTTTGCAGACTACAGCTCTCGCTGTATCACTGTGCAGAAGATGTTTATCTGGTTTTCTCTTTCTGCACAACACATTTAAACCACCTTTCACTAGAATTTTGCTGTAAACTGATGTATGCAATGCCTTGTCTTTGGGTTTGCCTGTCTCTGTTAAGTTGGGCCCTTATCCAAGCAAACATTTTCCTATCTCTTTGAAGATAAGCCTCCTGCCCTTGCTGAAATCATTAAGATTGCTTGGGTCATTAGTTTTGATGTATGTGTGCATGCACATGAGTAGCAATGATGCTTAGTGGCTATGAGAAAATACTTCCCCCCTAGGTAGATTGCTGAGAGTCTATAAAAATCATGTAGTTACAAAAACTCTTCCCCTTCATCTTAGCCTGATGAAATCTGTGGCATCTCTCCAGATGAAGACTGGAAATGTTTTCCTTCCTTTTTTAGCTCACTGGGTCTGTGTGTGTGCCACAGGCACTTTATATCATTCTAGTTTATTTATACTTTCAACTTATTGATTGGTAGATGGGATGATAGCCTTTTGGATTTATTTTGCTGCTCATTTATAATTAATTTGGCGCACGCATAAAAAAATCAACCTTTATTCATTTACCATCCATTCACTGTGATTTTTTTTAGAAAGCTTAAAAGTAGAAGAGCCTAGGACTAGACTAGGACTGGACTAGGCAACAGGCCAACATGCACATGATTCTTACATGTTGCTGTAAGACCTGGCTGTGAATTTTACCTGCATTTGTCCAAAATGGGGGAGTATCCTTTGGCCACCTGTACAGTGTGAGGACCTCCAGTCATCCTGGTGAGTGCTTGTCCAGAGCTGCCAAAGTTGGTGTGACTCCCTCCGGTATGTGTTATGGAAATGAAGAGGAAAAGCTATTGCTTTGAGGGCATCTGTGTCCTTGCAAAGCTTTTGAGGGTGATCCATACTGGGTGAAGCTGGAGGTCATGGGGGAAGGATGGCCACAGAAGTGAGCTTCTGGCTCTTGACAGAAAGCAAACCTGCTGCTTTGCCACTTGGCAGCCCTGTTGCTGGAGCTGAGTGATGGACTTGCAGAATGACAGTGCTGCTCCTGAGCTCTGATCACTTATAGCCCACTGGGCTGATCAAACACAGCTCACAGGGAGTATGCTCTGTATCACTCTTCCCAGCTGCCAGTAACAACTGGCAAGTAATTTGACTTGATAAATACAATAGATGTGAGCATTTAATTCAAAATGACAATTCAAGGTTTCAAAACAGTTCACCTGCTCTGCAACGCTTTAAAGATCTCCCAAAGGCAATCTTTTGTATGTGCTTGAAATCTGCCTCTGCCACTACTCAGATATATTTATAGACTACTGGTGGGCTGCCTATGAAAATTCTCATCCCACAGTTTTTCCTTGAGGTTGGTGAAAGCTTCTATGTTTCACGAAGGTTAAGCTACAAAGAGAGGGGATAGGATTGTAAATGCCTGCTAAGCCCCTGAATCTGTGATCTCAGTAAAGTGTTAACTGTGCACTATAGAAGCACAGTTCTGCATTGCTCATGTAGAATCAAAGGGTTGCTTCACTTTCCTTGATCCTTGCAGTATATCCACCTATGTCTCTTTTAAATCACTCCTGCAGATTATCTTCTGTGGATTTCCACTACTGTCCCAAAAAAAAAAAAAAAAAAAAGAAAAGTCTTGGTTCCCTCTATTTTCCTGCCCCCCTCTTCCCAGTGTGCAAGCATGCCCAAGATGAATCACTGCATAATTATATTCCTATTGCTTGTATCCTTCCGTTGGCTCTCCCTTTCCGCTCATTTAATGCTTACTTGCCAATCAAGCCTATCATTTGGGGTCTGATTATTTGCTGGGGTTCATTAACCAAAGGGAAGATCTTCAGCAGCAGTCTAGGGGACACCTGAGAGCCTTCAGCCCACATCACAATCTCAGAGGGCAGGCTTTACATGGTCTTGCAGGTACAACATCCCTTTATTTGCCTTGAAATATTGAGCCCTGCTTTCGGCTTCTAGCAAATGTTGTGCTTTGAAATGGTGTCTGGGGTGAGAGAAGAGTTTGCCTGACTTTCCAGCTGTGCACAGGGGGGCATGAGCTGTGGGGATGCTGGCTTTCAAGGGCAATGATGGGTGCCAGGGATATGCTTATACTGTGGATAAGGACAGGGAAGGAGCTCAGGTAGGCCAAAACTTGGTAAATGAGGTGAGGGATTGGCGGAGGGATTTGGGGCTTCACATTGATGCTGCATTTTCTGTAGACATGCTGCTGTGGTGCCTGGGGTGGGAGCTTCCCTGGGAGGACAGCCATGTGTACCCATGGGAAGCAGGGAAGACCTGCAGTCTTTCAAGGCTTGATACACACGTGCCCTAAAATGTGCTAGTCAAGATTAAACATCAAATTAAGAAACCAGAACTGGACACCCATGCAGTTAGAGGCCTGGCTAGGTAGACTTGATCCTCATCTTTTCTTTTTGTCAATGAGTTACTTGGATTGCAGCTCTCAAAGGGAGAGACCCCAAGTGTGTCAGGAGCCTGAAGTGAATGGGCATTGTTTTGATGCTTTCCTTCAAACCTCACAGCCTGTAGTAGTAATAAGGGCATTCTTGGAGTGTTAAAAGACATCCTGTAGCACAAGCAGGTGCTCCAGGACTACAGGAGTACTTACTCCTCTGTTTTTCAAGGTTGCTTAGTACCCCTGAGCCTCTATCCCTGTAGAGCTGTGTAGAGACACCAGCCCAATCCAGCATCCCTGCTTTCAGGAGGGACCAGGTTTCCTGGTGGGAGCTGGGGCCTTTTCTGTCCCTACTCTAGCAGTACATCACTTTCTGGGTGTTACTACTTTGTGCTGCTGGTTTCAGTCATCACTGCTGCACTGCTCTGTTTTATTCTATCTCTGGGCTTTGTGGTTGCAAAGCACTGGACTTCTCAAGCTGCATTTAGAGCTGCTGCTTTTCTCTGTCCAGCTCCTCTCAATTTCAGCTGCATGTGTGCTGCTTATCTCCTAGTGCTTCCAGAGATATTTTTTCAGGTTTATTAGTGCTTGAACTTTTTGTAGCTGTAAGGTCTTTCTTCCATCCCCAAGTCACCATGCAACACCAATGCCTCAGCCAACACCACATCCAGCCTTTCCATGGAGCAGGGCTCTGCTCTATTGCCTGGAGAGGAGGGATGCTGCTTTGCCCTTGGTCCAAGGCTGTTTCCAGTAAAGATCTCCAGAGAAGACAGGCAGGGCAGCGTAAGAAAGCAATGCTCAGTTCTTCCTGTGCTGTGGTGTCTGCTGCAGCACCCAGCAGAGCTGGCTAGCTGGGAGGACAGTGTCCCATCCTCTGCAGCACATGCTCTCTCTAGGATGTGCTGGGCACAGTCCTCCCCCAGCTCCACTCTGGCCAGCACACGATTTTCCCAAAAATATACAATACAGTTCTTAATGTCTAATCTTATTCTGAGAACACTTTCCAGCTTTTCACTGGAAAGATGATTAATACTGCATTGCCCAGCCAGTCACACTATCCACAGTAGAGCTATAAATAAATACCACCCAGCAGTTGCATATAGCAAGCCCTGTTTTATTATTTTCCATTCATAGTAAAAACATGACAAGGAATTGCTGGTTAGAGAAGAAGCTGAGTAACAGCTGTAGTTTAGTAGGCACCTTAGTCTTTCATCCTCCAATATCCAGAGGGCAAAGAAATCCCACACTTATTTTTGTGTAAGTTTTGCTGTTCTCTACTTACAAAGGTTATTTGTCCATCTAGTTGGCTGACCATACATGATTAAGTGTGCAATGTGCTTCACATGGCCCCAGGAAGGAACACTTTTTCTTTTCAAAATTAGGTGAAAGGCCTCTACCAGGATTGATTTGTTCAATGGAAAATTGGTTTCTTAGCCAAATGCAAACAACTGCTATGGTTGCCATGGTTTCCTTATTTCTTATAAAGCAGAAGTCCCTTCCAATGCTGGGCAAGCAGTTTTGGTAAAAAAAAAAAATCAAAAAAATAAAAAATACTCCAGTATTTGAGATTAAAAATGTCAAGTGAAAAATGAAGCCCTCTGCAAGAATGGTTTCCACTGACATTTTACTGTTTTTTGAGATTTGGAATTTTAATTTTTTGAAAAGAGCACATCATGAAAACTGTTAAACTGCAAGCTCTAGAGATTCCCACCCAAAACCATTTTTCAGCTAGCTTTATTAATGATCCCGCCTGAGCTATTCAGATGTGAGTCATTCCAGAGGGTGGGTGGATGGGAGGAGGAAAGCGGGAGGGGCGAGGGGCTGGCGTCTCTCCCGTGTGGGATGGAACCGGTGAGGGAGGGGTGGTGCGGCTGCCTCCCTGCAGACGGAGGGTAGCCAGGCTCGGGCTGTGCTCCAGGTCCTTGTGGCACTGGGGACACAAGCTGCTGCCTGCCACGGAGCTGCCCTGTGGAGCCTGGGGTGGCTGCACGCTGGGTATGGGCCCCCTCAGGTGTCAGCCCCTCGGAGCGACTGTAAAGCCTTCCAGGGGAAATGCAGCTTCTCTTTTACTGTCAGTGTGTGGCTTAGGAACACGGGAAAGAAACTGCTGTTATATGAACACTTCTAATTATATGGGCTTTGTTTTCACACAGCTGCTAGCTTTCTGAAATATATTATGAAAAAAAAATCTGCCATGACTGTATTACTCACCAAAGCCTAGATTTTATCAAACATTGTGCACAATAAACTTGCAGAAGCTACATAATTTGTTGGAAAAAAGTTCAATGCACTAATAAGATGTTTCATAGGATTAATTTCTTTGTTTGTTCTACAAAAACCTAGACACAGTTAAAAATGAAATCCCTCCAATCTCTTGCACAGAAATTGTTTTATAATCTTTTTGGGGAAACTTTTTCCAGCTCACTTAGGCAGTGGCTTAATGATTAACTGAAACGACTTAATTGGTCCCAGTAAAGACACACTTTCTTGAAATCAGCCTATGGTAATTCCTTTTCAAATTGTAGTCTTTATGATTTTGCCATAGGAAGTCAAACACATAGCTAATTATAACCCTATTGAGGGAAAAAATTAGAATCAAGGTAAGGATTTACAAAAAGAAAATAAAAGATAGTATTATCTTAATCTTGCTAAAACCTTTGAATGTGGCTGCATAATGAATTGCTGAATTCTCTTTGCGAGAAGGTCCTTCTTGCTTGCTTTTGATGAAAGAGGATAATTTTTTTATGTTATAGCAAATAAAATGTACAGCAGCCATGAGCAAAAAATGGAAACATTGAGAAAACATGAGAAAGCAGGCTTATAGAGAAATATTCTAATGACTCAATAATCACTTACTCAGGCATTTGGTCCCCTATTTTTGAGACTGGGGGAGATGAAGGTTATTAGTTACATATTCTTATTGTTGAAAAATCATGGCTATGTCTCGGGATTTGTAAGACTTTGTTAAAAGTCATGGGCTTGGAGCTGGAGGGGAAGAGGATTTCTCTCCTGGGCACTCACACTTCTCTGGTGTCCTCCCTTTGCTTTAGCATAAAGCACTGGAAGTGTCATCTTGCCTGCACTGGTGCAGCTGAGGGCACTGCCAGGCCCTCAGGAAGGACAGTGCTTTTATAGGGAGAAGTGTCTGGGATGCAATGCTCTGGTGTCCTGCACAGCAGGTAATGTCCTCATGTTGCTGCTCTTGTTTAGGGTTTATGGCGTACTGTTACAAGGATTGCCAATACTTCAGGCTGCAGTTCCCATCATCAAGGAGCAAGTGCATCTTCAGGTGGTCCATCCAAAGAACCTGGTGCAGCAGAACCTACAGCTTCCGAAACATTACCTTCCTCTTGGGCTCAGCCTGCTGGCTGTTTTTGTGAGATTTCTGGTGCTTGCTGCTCAGTAAATGGCATCTACCAGAAGAAGAGACATGATCCTGAACAGTGATTTTCTCCCTTGTCAGCAGGGAGAGAACAGACCCTGCCTAGCTGGACCCCAGAGTGCACCCAGTGACTCTCTAATGGCTCTGCAGTGGCTGCTGAAAACTTTCACTTTCTTTGAGGCTGCAATTTGAAAAGTCCCCTTGTCTGTGATGGAACTGGTCAGGTTTAGAGCAGAAGATTTTGTCACCCTGACTTTTCTCCCCCAGCTGTCAGGTTGTGAAACTGAAGACAAGAAACACATATTCCTGGTGAACACTAATTAATATTAATTTCTGAATGTGAGAAAGCCCCCAGTAGTTGAAGGCCAGTCTGAAAGGACATCCACCTGGGCTTGGAAGTCTACGTAAACTATCAGGTCAGGCTACCAAAGTGAATTCCTCCTGTGACAAAGAACATGCCATGTGCCCATCTTGTTCCCTGTACACCTGGGACAGGTCAATGGCTTGTTTTCCCATTGAGGGGCTCCTTTCCATGGAAGGCAAGGCAGGAATCTGAACCTTTAGCAGTAAGCAAGGAATGTGTGCAAGTGGAAAAGAATGTGGGAAAAAAATCATAAATCAAGTACTTAACTAATTTGTTTGAAGCATGGTGCTAGTCAAACAAGCAAAATTTTCTGAAAATATTCTCAAGTGCAGGCCCAGAAATTTTTTTGTGAGGCCATCTTTAGATTTAAAAACAGTATGTCCAGCAAAAGGAAAATGTTGAGTGGTTCTGCTCTGGTTTTTTTTTTCAGAGGCAGACAGTCTCCACAATACAAAACCTCAGTTAAAAAATCCACCAGTTGTCCAGACATTTTTCTGAGCTATTTATATATGCCTGAGGGTATGAGGCTTAAATGATTACCCAAGGCAAAATGCTGGTAGGTGTTATTTGTAGAAAAATACATCAGTTGGGTGTTTACCACACTTGTGACTGGAGGTTGCATGTCCTTCCTTCTTTAAAGGTGGAAACAAGGATGCATATCTTGCTTGTTTTTATAATGTTGGTTTCATTCAAATTGGAAAAGAATCAGGAATATGGCTGGACTGAGCGCTTGTGCTAAGAGCAACTGTGCATAGCAAATGCATGAGTGACAAGTTGACAGATATGAAGAACAATAGCGAAAAATAAATTTCCCGACTCTTTTCCTTTGTACCCCAGCCTGGTTCCATATGGCTCCACACATATTTTATTGCTAAATAGTATATTTAGTAAACTATATACAGGTGAGGGTCTTCAGTGACCTGAACATTTTACCTGCCTTTACTGCTATTCTCCCTGTATTCTTAAATACTTCATATGTTTTTCTTCCCACCTTTTGTCTGGTCCATATATTTGTTGCAGAAATGTGTGAGTGCACATTTCATCTATCATGGCAGATAATTTTCAAACTATTACTTGCTATTAGAATTCCAGTGTTGACATTTCAGCTACAGAGTACAGCGGCGTTTATCCTCAGCTATAGTGAACAAAGCACTTCAATTTTTTTTATCCCCTATAAACCTGCATAATGCAGGTGCATAGGTATTTTTTAACATTAGAAATCTGATGTTTTTAACATCAGAAATCAGCTGATGTTTGGCTGATTAATGCTTGAGAGTTTATAAGGCACCTGGCCAATTTATTTTTAAATGAAAATTTGGATCAAATATTACATTAGAAACAAAAGCTTCTCTGTATAGATATATATATTTAAAATTATTATCTCCCTTGATAATGCATTTTAAGAATTTAAGCACAAAACTGCTCAGTCTGGAGGATCATAACTTCGTATTTGATCTCAGACCATGCATTATGGATTTCCAGTATGTGAAAAGTATTTAAAATGTCTGCAATAAAAATCTTTCACTGCTTTTGAAGTTAAAATCAATTTTATATGCATTATGTTTCAGGGAGTTGAAATTTGTTAAGTAGGTTAAGTAGTGGGAGGAATATTATAGAAAATTATTGCATTCCATTGTAAGATAAATTAAAAAATAGTAAAATTAGTAGAGAAATAAAATAAGTTCTGCGATTAAATACAAAAATACACTAATTCAAAGTTATTGCTAAGTGTTGAGAAACAGATAATGCAATGTTGAAGTCTGATCTGTAATGACCATCTCCCTGACAGTAACTCTTCCTTTAGTTAATGAATCTTAGGTTGCATCCCAGGTAATAGTGATAACAATCTCAGCTTTTAATTCCCAATTTAAGTGTCTTTTTGCAGGCTTAGTCCCAGACTGAGTGGACCAGGATCAGGCTGCCATTCTGGGGCCAGGAGGAAAACAGCCACTCTATGGGTCCCTGCTGTCCTTTACTCTGGAGAAGAAGAGCTCTAGGGGTGGAGCAGGGAGATTTCAGGTGTAGGGTTTGTTCCACCGGTGCTTGACTACAGCAGGATCTGAGCTGCCTGTTTAGGCTGTCATTGTAGCTGGTAGGTAACAATGGGTTGTGTCCCTGTGTTGGGGACAGCCACCACTCCCTACGAGCTGTTGTGGAAGGCCAGGCAACAGCCTTGCACGTCTGCTGACACGAGGACAGCGTATCCCACACCAGTGTCTGCCAGACCAGCAGCTTTGCCCTGGGCTGCTCCCCACAAAGCCTGGCTGTTCTGCACCCTGCACCTGTGGGTGCGTGGCCTTGCTGCCTGGGCATCTGCATACACATTCCCCAGAGACGGGAATTGGCCCCTTTTAGTCTGGAAAGGTTTGCAGTTCTGGAAGAATCTGCGATTTTGTATGTTTATTTGTTTTCTTGAGAGCAGCCCTGGCTTTGTTCCTTCTCTCCTGAGAGCAGCTCTAGTTGATGTTGCTATTGCATGATGTAGGATATTGCCCCTCCATGCTGGCCCCTTCTGCATGGGGTTCCCAGGGGAGCCAATCTTCTCAATGTTCAAGCAATGCTACAGGCAGCTTTCTATTACACATCAGTGCCTATTTCTCTCCTCCTCCTCCTCCTTGCACCCCCTCAAAGTGCTATCTCATGCATGTTCACGTTCAAGTCTCTTCTTATTTTTGTAATGTATTGGAGACAAAGCCAGTCTTACCCTCCTTGGCTTGCAAGTTTGTGTGCCGAAGGGAGCAATAATGGCTGGACAGCTTTGATTCACTCGCAGTTATATGCAGAATCCTTTCACAGACCCAAAAAAAGCACACACCAGCCTCAGCTTCTCCTATTTGCTGCCTTATTCCTGGGTTCTGCTGCCAGCCCTGCCTGGTAAAAGAGAAATTTTTTTCTCTGGATTTACCACCTTCACATTATTTATTAGCAGTCTCTCTCTCCTGTGAGTATAGATAGTAGTCTGTCTAAGGGACATCTGAGCTTCCTCTGGGCACTAAGAAAAACCCATGGCACTAAGAAAACCATCATTATCATTGTGCAGTTTTATAGGGCTTTTTAATATGTATTCTACTGGAAAATACCTAAGAAATAGAAAAGTTTGAATTAACAGAGGGCAAACACTTGCTCCCTTGACTTTGTAGTGGCCATCTCTTCTCTCCATTAGATACAGAACCTAATCTGATGAAATTTTTTCTTTAATTGCTCTCGTTGATATTCTCTATAAAGAAAGGATAGTAAAAGTATACACACACTTTTGTGTTTCTGGTGCTGATCTGACGTCTGATCTTGTTCACTAGTTTTTAAGAACTATAATATTCAGGGAGATCCAAGGATGGCTCAGTTTCTCTAGGATCATCAAAGAGTTTTGCAGCAAGTTCCAAAAATGCAAGATTTGTCCCTCTCTCTTTGGACTTTTTTCTGGGGTTTGGTTTATTTTCTCTTTCCAGAATAAACTCTACTTTTCCCTTTCTTGCCTCTTTCCACCAATACAAGGTAATTTTTATTAGCTGCTGCAGAGTACTACTACTACTACTACTACTAGTAATAGTAGTAGATTTATTACTTTACTTGCCAATCAAGGTGACAGATTTTCATGGTGCTCTTTTTGAGAGGAAAGTGAGATCTGCAGCAGTGTGTAATTGATTATGTCACATCTAACTTTCTTGTTTTCCAGACAATTAAGAGAAAGAAGCCATTGGCTTGCAAATTTCAGAAAAAGAAATTAGAACTGTCTATACTAACAGGTAACTAATTTTCCATGAAAATCTATTTTCCTAGTCTTAATGCTCCTTCCTTTCTTTAGCTTTGGGAGTTTGTTACTATGTAGAATAACAAGATCATACCTAGATTAGCATAATGGCAGTTGCAACAATAGTATTTTTTTAATAGATAATTTAGTAGTGCTTTGATGTTTTTAACAATCCCTAATGGTTCAGCATTAGAAATAATTCTTTAAGTGCTCAGAAATAAGGCCTTAAAAAGAAAAAGAAAATTGCTCTCATTATAGAAAAGGCACCTATTGATCCCTGTTACAGAACTGGGATGATATCTCACCCTCTAGTTCTTCTGAATAAATAATGACCTTTGACATAATGCAGCACTGGACAGGTTAGAAATAGCAGCTAGCCTGTGAGAGAGGCTGAGATGTAGCAGCTTCACAGCTAAAATGAAGCTGAGATCTGCTAGGGATGGGGTCACCTTTTCACTCAGTTCTGCCACAGGATCTAACTAGAATTAAATATATTTCATAAATGATCTGAGAGATTCTTGCTGAAGAGGTTCTTCTAATCAGAGACAAAGAGGTCTGAGATTTTGTAGAAATCCCCAAACAGGTTGAACTCTGCAGATGTGCCTGAGGTGCTGGGTGTGGTTTCACCATAACATGACTCCTGTGGCAGAAGTGGATTTCATTGTTTGCTCTGCAGCAGACCCAGTGGTACTGGTTTGATACTCGTATTTGCTTTTACAAACACTTAACCAGGGACTTTAGAATTTCTGCTGCGCTGCTGCAAGGCAGTCCAAAGTACCATCTGCCAGGGCTCTTTTGTTGAACAATGCCTGTTATTCTGGCCCTTCACATTCCTTGCTTTCTTCTGAAACCCTCCAGGTGAAGGCCAGGCGCTGCAGTACTACCTTGCACAGAGATCTTCAAAGTCAGACAACATGTTCCCTGTCCCTGTGTGTGGTGGGAGATCCCTTGGCCTCTGGAAGAAAAGTGCTCGCATTGGCACATCAGACACCCAGGATAACTAGGATTTGCTGAGGTCTCCTTAGGGCAAGGGGGTCACTGGCACAGCCACATCTGTGCTTCTTTCTGCAGCTAGCTCAGCCCAGGCAGGTCAGTTGTTGCTGTGTGGTGTCCCACTCAAGGCATCACCATCAGGTGAGCGGGGGGCCCTGCAAGTTCCCTGTAACCTCTGGAAAGGTGGTTTGCACGGGGATGAATGTCACCTTTTTGGACAAGCTCCACCTATAACATCACAGGATTAAATACAGTGTGCATTTACAAGTCTCTGCCAGGGTTACCATTTTACTCTCATCCACCTTCCAGCTCTACGTGCTCTGGTGATCTCAGCTGGAAGTTTCTGGAGTCGTGCTACAAGCTATGGTCCCTGCTGTTTTCTGATACAGACCTGTAAGAGAGATGTGGTATTGATCTTTAGTGACTGCCCTTAATGTCTCTGGTGTTTATGTTTTCCCTTTGGAAGAAGAAGCATTGTTTTTTCTTACCAGGAAGATCTCTTTACCATGCAGAGTCTGTAAGAGCTGCACCGAGATATATCACACTTGGCTATTACCCGAACAAGGCATGCTTGTGTATGCAGAGATTACAAGGTCTAGGAATAAGAAATTAGTAAAAACCACTTGCTAGAAATAGAATCTTGGAAGTGTGAATTTTAGAGGTGAACAAAGGCTTTTGGAAAGTGTGTAATTTCCGAGAAAATAAGAAATAAATATTTTTGATTTTTAATTATTTACATGATCTCTCAAATAATCTGTCATGACAGTATCCTGTCCTTTCACTATGTAGCTGGGCATGAACTTCCGTGAAAGATGTCCATAGACCTTGCAAAACTGAGAGCCAACTCAAAGCCAGCCAAGAGTTTAGATGAGTCATAGGGCTCAATGCGGAATCCTCCGAGAACATGGATTTTCTATCCTAGGGAGTTTAAAATCTAGATTTCAAAATTATGCATACATATTTTATATTGGTTTCATCACCAAAATGTGTCTCTACAGCAGCAATCAAAGCCTTGGGAGATATGTCTGTAAGTCAGTGTTGGGAATCTTTTAAAGAGAAAACCTCCAAATGGGATATTTATATCTTCACAGGCTATCTTTAGTTGCCATTTGTCAAGTTCTTGCACAGTGTCTCCCAAACCTCCTCTTTCTGAAACAGCAATATTCCACACCTCATTTTTAAACTTTGGGAAAACATGGAAAGCTCCTAAAATAATTTTCATTCATTTCTCAGAGCAATAGCATCAATGCCAGTAAAGTGAAATTGAGGCATCCTGAAATTGAACTTCCTCAAAAGCAATTTTGGAATAGCTTTTTCACATCAGCTGTGAAGCACTTGCAAGGACAGTAGGTTCCCAGCCTTATTGTTTTCTGTGAGAAGAGCAGAGCAGCACACCATGCTTGGGATCTGCTGCATGTAGAAATAATGTCCCCCTGCACCACAGCATCTCTGTGGGGTGGCAGAAAGTGTGAATGAAACAACAGACAGCGTGAGCAGGGGACTGGAATTGTATGTAGGGCTGACACTGAGTCTGTGAATGGAAAGGGAGACACAGCAAGGCACTGTCAAAACAGATGTAAAGTGGAGGGTGCTGCAGCTGTGCATCTGTCAGTGGAGGGTGCAGATTATTATGGAGTGAGGGGAGAAAAAACAGAGAAAAGCCCATGCAATAATTTTGCATAGAAGGTATATTACTGCTAATGAATAACACATGAAAGAGCAAAGCAAACTTAAGAAACATCCAGAACAGGAGTTCACACAAGATTGGGGACAAGGCTCTTAATCAGTGTGTTATGATCTCAGAAAAAGGTATTTGCTGGCCCTCAAAGCTGTGAATCCAGAACGCGTTGTGGAAGTGTCTTTCCTAATGGCAGTGAGTGGGGGCTGCAGGTAAAGACAAAATAGAAAATACAAAATGGCTGGGAGAGGGAGGAAGATGTGCAAAACTGTGTTATGGGTTGTTTTAAGTGAGGGAAGAGTTTTTAAGAAAGGCCAGGGTCATCAGAAGGAAGTTCATTCTTAGGTGGACCAAGACAGTTTGGGGCATATAAGGCCAACAAGATCTGACATAAGGGTGGTGAAGATGTTGATGAGCAGGAGTAGTAAAAGTATTCCAGTTTTTCCTGTCTCCTGCACTTGGAAGAAGAAACATGGAATGCTGCCTAACTGATGAAAACTGAAGGTAAATCAGCAGAGACTTTCAATCAGTAGTCTAAGTAATTTGCTCCCATGATCTCAGAAGAAAGAAAGAAAGATGCGACTTTCCCTCTGCCACTGAAAAAGCAAGTATTTTATTGATAATTTGTAAAAATACAATACTTAGAAAATTTAAGTTTAGAAAAAAAGGTTAAGTATCTGGAGACCAGAGGTTGACTATTAGTAAGTGAACAAGATGACACAGGAAGCTGTAGACCAGTTGAGCTAACATCACTCCTGAGGAAAATAATGGAAAAATTTATATATGATACAATTAGTAGGGAAATAAAGTGTAGGAATATAATTAATGCCACTTAACATAGCTTTATGCCAAATATACCTTGTCAAATAGAATTTATTTTATTCCTTCAGATAATAAGTCTCATTGATGAAGGCAGCTGTGGAGGTATATGATTCTCTGTAATGATATTGATCTTATACCATTGCCTTTTTGATACAGTGTCACATGCTATTTGACACTCAAGTGTGCAGGCACAAAGAATTGGCTACCTCATATAAGTAGTTTTTAAGGGAAGATATGATAAATGTGGATTCTTACACCATGTTCTAAAAATTTTTCTATTGAGCCTATTTGGTATCTTTCCTAATACCTGATGGAAAATACAAACTCCCTGAAAAGTACAGCTGGCACTATGTCAGACAAAATGTCTGCAAAACCACATGCAAAGGACTGCTGTACAAGAGGAGCAGTCAGGATTGTTCAGCAGGCCATTTGAAGAAAAATGGTACTGTTTAGGGTAAGCAGGGTAAGGCTGTGCAAGTGTGGATAGGGAATGGTGGCCTTACCTGCAGGGTGTGGGATTACAGCCTGGAAAATAGTTTGGGGATCAAAATGGATAAAACTACTGAAATATTTAAACACAGTTGTTGCCACAGCAGGTGGATATAATGTTGCCTTTGGAGATATATGCAATTGAGAAATGAAGGCTAGAAAAACCATGCTGAAAATTCAATATAGGAATATAGCATTTGTCCATGACCACAGAAAATATTTCAGAAAAGAGAAAATGGTGTGGGAATTGGGGGCTGGGGAGAGAGAGGCAAAAAACTATCTTGAAATGTGGAAATTGGATCTTTACTTTTTGTGGTGATAAGGAAATGTTTTTCGATTAGCTGCAAATACAAATTTTTGAAAGACTAAACTCAGGTGGCTTGTTTTTTACCTGTCCTCATTCAGAAAATATGACTGTACTTCATTATAAAATAGTTCATTCCCCTAGAAATGAAAGTAAAACTTAACTGAAGGGTCTTTCTCTCTGTCTGCTTATTTCCAAATGGAACATAAATTTAAGAATTAATTCAGATAATCTTGTCCAATAGCCCCTGTAGAGATAAACTTGGAAAGCATTCAAGAGATTTAATTCGTTCCCCCCCTCCACGTGGTCCCTTCCTCTAATGTCTAAAGAGCCATTACAGCACAAGTACCAGAGGGGAGCTCTGGGTGTAGAAAATAAAGGTAACAGGGACCTAATAGTTAAATGTCAGCTCAGAATTTTGGGTTAAAGGAGAGGAATGCGTGTTTTTAACCATGTTGGAACAAAGCCATGTAAGAATTGGTGTCTCTCTTGAGCTGTCTCTGAGCAAAGAGGGGAGACCTTTCCGGAAAAATGCTAAGAGTCAAAAGAGTTTGGGGGCTCAGCAGGAGATTAACAGGAAATATTAAGCAGTTTGAGTTCCACAGGAGATCTTGATACAACATCTGACCATGTTAAGTGTGGTAACTTAAGAGGAGCTCATTGTCCGGTGAAGCATGTAAGAAACTGTATCATTATGAAGTCCCAGTCAGAAGTAGTTTTGAAAGAGATGCTATATTAGGCGAAACCACAGTTTCCATACATCAGGGAGACTGGAGTTGAGCAGGGATATTTGGCTGTGCTACTTCTGCTCAGTCACAGGTTTGACATGTGACATTCACCAAGGCTCAAAGATGCGCCTTAAGGTTTGGGTGTATCAGCCTCCTGGGAGGGCTTCACTCCCATCTGGTGTGCAACTGGTGATTTTTACCTACTTGCCCATGCCTGAACGTTATGAAAAGCAGGACTGTGGGAAGCCTTATCTGAAATATCACAGAAGCTGTTCAGTCCTTGTCCTCACATTATACTTGTCACACTGCACTAGTCTTTATACCTGATAGTTTATGGCCTAATATAGTTGTGTATAAATATTTTCAAGACTTTACAATGCTTCTCCAATACCCACTCTGTTGTTTCTATTTGGCATTGAACCACACCCTGCTACAGAACGGAATTTAGTTATGCATTTGAAAATCTTCTTTTCTGTTTTTCTCAATAGCCCTGAAGAAAAGCTTTTACTGGGTTCACAAAATGAAGAATGTAGCTTTAAATTTCCAGGAATAATTCATTTTGCTAAGTAAATGTAATGTCAAGCAACTGTCTTTATTTTTTCCTTATGTTATTCCTTTTGCCTTTGTCCCTTAGGTACTAGTGACTCAGAGTGGCTTATAAAATATGAAGAACAACATTCAAAGTCTCTCAGAGAATAAACAGTATTATTTCCTGACAAAACTGCACACTGAAAATTATTGAGCAACAGCATGACATGCACAAGATATAGAAACCCTAAAAATGGAGCTGACGTGATTGTGAGTCTCCCACACAAACCAAGAGTATAAGAGATTCACAGGTAGGACTCAGTTAAACACTCCTCAACCTTGCTACTCACAGATTACATCCCCAAGGAATGGAAATGTTTTGGGTTTTTTTGACATAGGCTAATGACATGAGCAACAGCTCCTCCATACTAGTAGTCCTTAGCTTTTGGGAGTGAGGAATTTATGGTTTGACATTTAAATGTCCAGAGAAACAAAGAAATTAATCTTCCAAGTAGATACACAGGAGAATTGCCCAAGTATCCAAATGTGCTAAGTGCCTGGCATTTTTTGCTAAGATTTCTATTGTCTGGTAGTGTTTGAGACTCTCATGAATACCTGTGTCTCAAGTTGATTCTTTCTTTGTCTTCTTGTACTCTTCCTTTCTTTTTCTGAATGTTCATGGGACTTTCACCCCTCTCTCCATCCTCTTTTGGCATAGATTTAACTTTAAACAAGATGTGGGTTGTTATTTTGCTGATAACTCTCTCTCCTGCCTATCTCATTTGAATCAGCTGCTTTATATTCTGTTTCGCTGCAAGTATCACTTCATGCAGGAAGGTATTTTGTTTTTTCTTTCTAATATGTTCTTGTATTGTCAAATGTGACATGAACAAAATGGAATTCCAGAGATCTCCTACTGGGATTCTTCCTATTCTATATGGATATTGTACGTGGCAGCAGTATGATGTCCAAATAAGTGGCTAGAAGAACGTAAAACAAAAGCTCCCAAACTTCGAGCCACAAGCACCAAAGTAGGCAGGTGTGACATCCTGATAAATGGAGAACTACTTTACACAGGGGAGTGTGGTTTTATCCGTCTTTTCCTTTCTGCGTTTCTGGTACACTAAGCAGGATGGCTTCTCACTGCCCTTTAGTTTGGCAGGAACACCTTTTTAGGAGCTGGACTTAGGTCTGTCTCCCACTTTTACACAGTCAGTCCCTTTTAATCACCTCCCAGAGCTCTTCACCCATTCTCTATAGCTACTCTTTTTACTGTCTGTCATGTTTCTCCTCTGACTCCATCTCTGTGGGCTCACAATTGATGAGAATGAAGCTGGTGGCAAAGCACAGCATCCCTCCTCCTAGTATGCCAGCAGTACTTAGAGCAGTTAACAGCAGATCAGTTCTCTGCAGCAGAGAAGGCAATTATTGTCCTGTACTCAGCACTGATGAGGTCTTCTTTAGGAAATTAGAAACAAACTGGAGAGTCCACAGGAGGAAGAAAGAGCAATTAAAGGTGAGAAAGTCTGTAATCAGAAAATCTTGAAAGAACACACTTTCCTGAGAGAGAGAAAAGGGAAGAAATAAGATATCCTTCCACTGCACATTTCTTAAGAGGTCAGTGAATAATTGTTATCAGGCCCTGAGAGGGTGAAGCAGGTAACCTGTAGTGAAGGACAGCTGCCCTCGCCTTCCTCTAACTGATGTGCAGAGGTGCAGAACAGGTCAGGGTTTTGTCCTGCCAAAAATGTGTAACCACCAAAATAATAGCTGCAGCCCAGTAATATCCATCCTTGGAAAGCTGTAACCAAGCCTGACAGAGGGGCAACACTTTTCTGTCATGGTGTGGGAGCTTGTCACCATGACAGTACCACAGAGTCTGCTTGTGGCCTTGAGTATCCAAGAAGGCAGGGGCAAGGTAGGGTAGTTTTTCGACCCTGTCTGGGTCTTGTGGGCTGGGTCCCATCATACAAAGTGTCAGAACGGTTGAATTTTCACCTGCATGCAAATTTAGTGTGTTCACTTTACTCTTCAGTTTAATTGGACAAAAAAATCTAATTTGAAACTGTGCCCGTATTGCAATTAAGGCATAGCTCCAGTGTTTCATATCACAAAAGCACAAGCAGTATTTTGACAGGGTTGACAGCAACCTGGTGTAAAAAAGCTGCCCTGACCTCACAGTTACTTTCTGCTGCTGGCCTGCTCCTCCACCACCTCCCCAAACAAACTTTTGTGATTTGTCTGCGTGACTCCATTTGAAGACTCAGCACAGATCGCCCTTCTCCGACTCCGATGAGAATGGCAAAATCTGCTTTCCGGAACTGCAGAAATAATCCTCCTATGCTTGTTAGAAGGTCCCTGAAATAAATGGCCAGGGTAGGAGGCTGGAAATCAACTTCACTGAGGAGGGCTGCCTTTGGAAACTTTCTGCAGAAGTGCTGTTTTTAATTGGATGGGGTTATGAACTTGCAGACATCACATGCTGCCCACAGCCAGTTAATCTGCCGCACTTTTTCTGATGAGATTGTTAAGAATCATTTGAGCAGGAGTATGCACAGCTCTTGACAATGCTCTGTGTATGTAATTTGCTTCATCATCAATTCCTCCACAGCTGCAGAGAATGCCGGGATTTCTTCCAGCCTCCTGTAATGTCAGCAAGAAAGAATCCTGCTCAGCTCTGTTGCCTATTTCTGCAGCTCCAGAGCCCCGAGCACTTTCTGCCCCTTGCAGACCAAATGTTGCTGTCCATGTCTCACCTTACGCTACATACTGATCCAAAGCCCTGGTGATTAACTCCTCGCAAACGGGAGGAGCATTAAAAACTGACACAGAAAGAGAGGGAGAGATCACACTCACCTTCTGCCACGTTCATTACCAGCAAGGTTGATAGAGGTGTTGATGATCACGGTGCAGCTGCTGGAGAGCCTCATACTAGTCATATAGGATTGTTTAATTGCATCCTGCCAAATTCAGATCACTCAGTCAATTAAAAGTAACTGAGAAAGCACAATGACCTTTCTAGGCCAATAGTGTTTCTGACAAAATGAGTTCCATTTTTAGATTTCAGCAGGAGGGATCCTGAAACATAAAATGAGGATTTGCTGCACCCAGGGTCAAGTTGTCCAGTTTTTCTCTAGCAAAAATCGAGTGTTTTATGCTATACCATCTCCCAGATAGTATGGACGCACTATGGAGGGACTTGTGAACTCTTACTTTTTTCTCTCCTTATTGATCCAGCTGCACCTTTTGTGAGCAGTGGGGTTGGCAGGTGGAGGATGCAGGGTTTGCTTGATAAAATCTTCATTTGCTGATGGCAGAGTGTAGCTGTTAGAATCCAAGCAACTTCTGTGGATACAGGCTGGAAAATGTTTCCATGTGATTTCATATGTTCTCTTCACACATAATTAAAGGCAAGTACAAGAAAACAACAAGCATTTGCTTTTGTTCATAAGAAATATAGGTTAAAGGATTAGCTTTCAAAAATGCCTCTGAGAAGTAATGACTGTATAAATTTGGTAAACTATAACTGAAGTATTTGGCGATTTGAAATAGATTTGAAATAGATTTTGAGAACAATGGCTTATACTTTTACATTAAATAAGAATATAGCTTCTGTATAAGTAAAGGTAATTGCTTAACTACTGCTATTCTCTTCTTGTCTACAAAAGTTATTATTTATTTATAAGTGAAGAAAATAAGGAGTGGCTGGAGATGCATGCAATATTGCAAAACAAAAAGACAGTTGGAGAGAATATGTTTGCTAATGAGTAAGACGTTGAGTGATTCACAACAGTAAACAGTCTCAGCTCTCCTTTCATGTGAAAAAGGCACTGGTTATATGATGTCTTTGTGTGTGTGTTGCTGAGAGTGGGGGAAGGGATCACATGCCTTTGTCCCAAAGAAGAAATTTTTGGGTTCTCAGCTGCACTCTGAGCTTCTTGCAGGAACTCCTGGCAAAAAGTACTCAGAAGCCACCATGTTTGCACACTTGGTTCTGCAGTTCAGAAGACGTTTCTCACCATCAACAACCATCTTACTTATGTTTCAGCAATGTACAGTAAAATTTGTTCAGAGTGTGTTGGATAGGTAGACCACACCCAATAGCAGAACTTTCTGGAAAGGAGAATCACTGTATTTAGAGACATAAAAGTGATACCTCCCTCCTCCCATTTTTCCAGACTGTGATGCAGGGCAGCACTTGAACTGGTGTTATTCTGCTGAAACTTGTCCTTTACTGTCTTCCAGGTGCTGGGAGCATCAGGTACCTTGGGAGAATTTTCTTGTGTTTTCTCCTCCTCTCTGTTTTTCTCCTCCTCTCTTTTTTTGTCCGCTAAGGAGACAAGATGGGAAAGAAATACCACCAACTACATGTACGGGACTTGTAGGCTCACCATCTTCTATGTATAATTAGTGTTTGAGGGGTGAAAGTGGGTTTTGAGAGCAAAGGTTTTAAGGAGGCTCTCATCATTCAAACTGAGTAGCTACAGTCTCTCCTCCTGCTGAATACCTGCATAACAACATTTAGCAAGGCCTGAAAGGCATGAAAAGCAACTGTCCCTCTCTGGAATACTTCTCTCAATGCGATGTCTGCCAGTCACTCTGAAGAGCCCAGGGTGGCAACTGACTCTGCTCATCCCAGAACTGAATGCTACACAGGACATGAACAACCAACAGGAAGTTCAGTGAGCCCTGAAGGCAGGTCTGGCAGAACACTGGGAGAATGTGTGCCATTGGTTCCTGAAAGGATCTGGGATGGTTATACGGATTTCTGAAGGTCAAAGCCACGTCTGCTGACCTAGCAATATGATCATACATTGATGTGCCAATACATGTTTCTGAAGTGTCTGAAATTCCCCCTCCTCTGTGTCTTATATCTGGCAATTAATTTTCAGAAGACAGGGTATTCACCAATGACAAGTTGCTCATGAGTGAGCTAAGAGTGCTTCATGTGCTAAGAACCTTACCCATCCTTCATCAAATTGCAGGCTCAGCTGTGCTAAATATTAAAGGCCATGACCTTTCTGGAAACTTTTGCTTCCTCTTAAAAGATCCTTTACTAGAACTTGAATCTGTTCTCATGCTCCCTCTTTCCCCTGGAAGTGTGAAAGGATCCCAGGAATGGTCATTGAGGCAGTGGTTTCATTTTGGCTCTTCCAGCCTGACTATGGAGCTCTTTTCCACAGGTAGGAAGACTCACCTCCTGGGAACCCAAGGGATCCCACACGTGTAAAAAAGAGGAGGCAAGTTCTCATTGCCAGAGGGCAATGGCTAATGGCTCTTGCCTTCCCTTGCTAGGCTGGCAGCCTGCTTTTCTACTGCCAGTCTGTGTCTGCTGCTAGAGTATGGCTTACACCTCTGAGCACAAAGTTGTAGTAGCTGAGCAGATTTAGAAGGCAGGGTGGGATCTGATACAGCTTGCCTTTTTTCAGCGTACAATTTCAGCAGCAGGATTGGGATTGTTTATTGTTGGTTACTAATTTCAAGTTTAGAAATATTCTTCCTCTATCTGAGTCTGTTAGTGAATTGTTGCACCAGAGGGACAAATCATGTTGTAAGTGCTCAGATATGATGCTTTCTAATGAATGATGCTTTAAATCATACTTCAGGAAGGACTCCACCTAGCTTTTAAGTTTAATAAACTCCCCCACTAGAATCCTCTCCTCCCCTTCTTTTCCTGTCCCCAGCCCAATCTTCCTCACCAGCACCCTTCCTCTCTTTGCCTTCTCTCTGCTTTGGAGGAAAGAAGCATAACTCTCACAAACTTGGGTGGTAAAAGCAGATGGAAACTTTGCAGTGCCATTGTGTTCACCACCTACCTTTCACAGGCCAAGGACAGTTGTGTGAAGTTAAATTAAGAAAATGGGAGAAGAGGTGGCTGTGAACAAGCAACCCAGAATTTGTGTGCCTTGTTCTGCTGAAGAATCCATACGGGGGTTCCTGGTGGAGCCGGGTAGTTTGTCTGTATTTGGTGGTTGTCTTTTCTGTCCAGGCTGGATGCTCTGCTGGAAGCCTAGCTTGCCATGTTGCAGTAAGAGCAGTGACTCTGCTTGGCTATGGCACTGGGGTGGCCATGGCACAGGCTGCCAATCCCAGCAGAAGATCTAAAGGTGAGACAAGCTCTTTGTCACACAACTGTCAGCACTACCCAAATGCTATGAGGACTGAGGCTCCAACATTTTATCTGTTTCTGTGTGTCAGGGTAAAATTAATGTTTTCTACATCATGGCTCTGTGCTGATCTCTTAGGCTGCATACAAAAGTATGAAAGACGGTGCAGTGGGAAAGAAGGGATTCCTGCCACCTGAGGAAAGAGTGTGCTTTCTAGGCAGCAATAACCTTTGGAGATTGATTCCATAGGTGGAGATCAAGAATGAAAATTTCGTCCATTTGTCAGATTATAGAATAGCTATATGATCTGGAGAGCATCCAGATTTGTTGTGAAAGATGAAAAGGAAAGTTTCTCCCCATCTTGTCTGTTCTTATCCTACTGCCAGGTATTTTTGCAGACTGTCAGGAAAAAAAATAGTCATAGGAGCGTCAGTGATGCAGCAACAGATGCAAAAGCTCAAGACAATGCCAGAAGAATCTGACACACACTTTCCTGGATGCTGATCATGATGTTTGGTATATCCAACATATCGTGTTACAAAAACCTTTAGTTTCCAAAAAGGTTGGACTATTAACACCAGGTCCCCATGTACATGTCTACTGCCAGCCTTACTGTCTTAGCTGTTTTACCAGTGCTTGGTCTACAGTTCTTGGGCATAAAAGGGAGCGCTGTTTTCTGAAAAAAAAAACCCAAATTGTGGTCAAATTATGACTTGCTTTTGACCAAATATCCCTGCCAAAGCCTGTTTTTCCCATAGTTGTGTTGTCTGGCTTTAAAGCTTGTCCACATTTTGGGCTGGTGATTTCCTTTGGGGCTGTGAGAAATTGTACTAGATGCCTCTCCCATCCTACTAAATAATGACATCTCCATGCCTTGATGATTGTGCTTTCCATAGTGGAATGACTGTGCCTCTTCCCTGCTGAAGCAAATGTTTGTACAGTCCCTAAATATATGTATATGGCCAGAGGTGTTCAGACAGCAGACTCCCACTCCTCTCTAAGGCTCTTTCACTGTTTTCTGCTCCCTTCTTTTTCATTTCTCCTGAGCTGTTCTAAAAGTCTTCAGTTTAGCACAAAATTAGTTTAAAGAGAAAAGCAGCCATTGAATGCTTCTCACCTTCATCTTAAGTGGAAAACTTGAGCCGTTGCAGTGCTGTAGATAATTTCTCTGTGGATTCTGTTGCCTGAAACTGCTCATGGGTAAAAAAACAGCATTAATTTTAAACCATTTTCACATCACAGTCATCACACCTCTCCAAAGTACTGCAAAGCTTCACAGAGTTCCATGTTTAGCAGTAGACAGTACAAGCCTGTTGATGTTAGCTGCCACTGTGCATAGATAACTTGAGAAAAGCATAATCATTCTTTCTCTGTGAGGTCTTTGGTCAACGAACACTTTTGTGCTTTGTTTCCTCTTCTATGAACAGCACAAATGTGGATGTGCCAAGCAGGAGGAATCCGTGAGGGTTAAGTGGGTTCTGTCTGCATCATGCTTCATAAGACTCAATAGCATTTCAGCTTATTCTGACAAGATAAATATAGAGTTGCATTTGTGATGGGAGTTTAAATCTCTGCAGTGTGATTTTCAAGGAGATTTGTCTTTAGATGGTCTTACAGATGTTTCGTACTTCCAGCTTTATTGTGAAGTGTCTGCATTTTTACTCTGGGATAAAAGTCATGTCATAACTAACCAGCAAAACTGCTTCAATACTTACTTTGAGGAGTTTGTGCTTGCTTTGAAACAATTCTATCTTGTCCATGTTGATGTGATGGTGTATTATCATGCTACTTTTTCAAAATGGCTAAAATGCTGTTAGAGGTGAAAGAAATGTGTGCTCTTTTAGTTCTTTTTGTGAGAAAGGCATTGATACCTTTCTTCTATATAAGGCAGATGTAGTCAATAGCACTGAAAAGGACTGAAGAAATAATGCAGACATGAACTAAGTTCAGTGTTTGAGCTGTGTTTCTTTTGGAAGGATGCTGGAGTTTGTCAGCAGACTATCTCTGAATAGCCTTTGCCAGGAAGAATATTTAATGACGCTTCCATGAAAGTTATACCTATAACTTCTGTAGGAAGAAAGAAATGGCTGTAGTGTAAAATAATCTGTGAAAGTTCCCTCATGTTTCTTTACTTTTTTTCTCCAACTTGGTCTACATTAAGTTGATGTCAACAACTTTTCACTGTATCATAATCTTCATTCTGATAAATAGGGCACTTTGGGTAAAATATTGTTTAAAAAAGTTTTGTTTCATGAAGCAGCAAGACCTGTTTCTAGCTCTTAATTTTCTTTTCCTGCACCAAGAGGTTTCTTACTTTCCCTTTAACAAGTCAGTCTCCTTTTGCAAGGGCAAAGGATACATGTCAGTATCTCTTCAAAGCAGTGGGATTTCTGGTCAACCTGTGCCTCAAATATAGTTTTTCTGAAACATACTTGGGCTGCCTGGGTCCCTGCTCTTCCCTGTCTGCAGCTGCACATTTGTGCTGTGTGGAGGGGTATCAAAGCATGAACACCAAGTACCTGCTCCGTCACAGCACCCACCCTAAGGATTGCATAAGACCTGAGAAGACTATCTGCTTTAGGCCTAATGGACATGCTTGCTGAGACAGGGACATGCTGTTCCTGCATCCAGACATGTGCTCATCCCTGTCCTTGAATGACCCTGCACCCCACTGAACATTGAGTCCTCCTTCCCATGACCATTCAAACTGGAGATTTAACAAAAGGGCTGACTCAGTATGACGCCTGCTCTGAGACTATTGATGGTTTTAGGTTACAGCCCTGTGATGTCTTGGGTTAGAGAAAGGGTGTGTAAGAATGAGATAAACTCTAGTAAGACCCTGTTGTAAATGTTTGAAAGCATTTTCCGTATTGCTTTCCTTAAATGTTGCCTGCATGCTATGAAGAAATGTTGCAGCCCTGGAAAGATGTGTATGGATGTGCAAACTATTGAACATTGCTCTCTGTAGACATCTGATATCTGTGAACTGTTTGCTCCCTGCTTTTTTCATTTTCCTCTTCCTTTATGTAACCTGACCTAATGTTGTGTCATTTAAAAAATGCCTGTGGAAGGATATGTGGAAGGCTATATATGCAGATCCTGTTAGCTGGAATTCAGCATAAAATCAAAGGCAAGTGATGGGAAAACTAATCACCCACACTTAGATACACAAACCCTAACAAGCAGGAGGTAACAGACTGTACTGAAGTTCAGATATCAGCTCACTAGTTGGTGGGCAGGAACCACTCCTTGGAGAAAGTTAGACAGGAGAAATAGGAAGGGAAAAAAATGAGGTTACCATGTCTCTCAAGGGAAAGAGAAAACTTTGTATGGGATATTTTGAGTGTTGTAGGATTGTGTAAGAGATTTTTTCAATATGACAGTGGGAATGTGTGTTACTTATGAGATGTTCAAGTGAAGGCCCAAACCAGGAAGCATGGATCCATTATGGTGGATCCTGGAGGAGCAGGTGTGGTGAACGGATGGTGTGGGAAGAGTAACACAGAGTGTAAAACAGGTTGTTGGCCACAGACATGTGGCTGAATCCCACACCTGGTCACCACAGCCTGTCCTGTCTTGGTACGTAACATCCTCTTCCTGTTTGTTTTCACCATCCCACTCTCTCTTCAGTGTGCATTTGCATGGGTCTGAGTGCCAGAACACAGACTGAAGGTCTGTCCTGGGTTACAATGTGGGGTATAACCAAACTTGCCTTCTTTTCCCACCTACATTTTTCCTGGTGAACTGTGAATGGTAGGTCTCTTGCAACAGTTGCTCAGTGCACTGAATCTTCCTGTCTGAATCTGGCCACACAATCTGGGCACTCTGGGGACTTGGGACACCACCACCACTACTGGGCGGATCTACAGGAGGATCCAAACTTCCACAGGAGGACCAGACTTTCCACAGGACCACCACTTTTGACAAGACTGCAACCATCACTGCAACAGGACTGCAACCACCACCCTGACCAAAAGGGTGCCAGGTTTTACTTTGTCTTTCTGGATCTAAGCTAGTTCTCCTGTATCATCGCATTTATTGTAATCTTTTTATTAAATTGTGACTCCAACCTGAAATCTCTCTCAAGGTATTTGTGTGGGGTTCATTTTTCCCACTGGTTTACTTTCAAGGCAGCAAAAGGTCATAGGGGCCCCATGTTTGAAGTGTCATTAGCTGGTAAAGAACAGAATGTGTGCTATGTTTCCTAGAGGATTTCAGTTGCCTGTGTGTATAGCAGAGGGACAGTGGAGCCACAACCAACACCAAAGAAGGCTACAGGCATCTGCTGCTACAGAATAACATCTACCACTTCAGAAGGCAGCAAACCTCTGCATCTGCTCCTTATTGCTCTTCAACAAAACATTTTATAGCCTTCATCTTATATATATTCTGCCTGTGTGCTCTCTATACCCTTTTGTGATTGGTCAGTACTCGGCGTGCCATGTCTCATTACCTTCAATATTAATCACCTGTCTTACACAGTTGCAGCCCATTAGGGATGAAGCTCGGCCACAGCCCCACTCCCAATTACTACAAACTGTGTGCTTACAACATGTGTATGTTTGTGTGCAGCAGTGCTGTGAGCACAGGCAATCTGCTAGTGAACTCAGGCTAGACTTGTGCACGAGGAGGGGACCTGCATCAGGAGAGACCCATGTTAAAGACGGTGACTGGGTAAATACACAAGGTTCATGTGAGACCACAATCTGTTCTTAAACAGTCATGTGGAACAGTATGAATCAGCATAGGATAAATGTGTCATTTGAGGCGAGATGTTAACCCTATGAAATACTACAATGCCAAACCCAGATCCTGCCACTAACAGCTTTTGTTCTCACACAAGCAGCCCCTGCCATATCCCATGTAATTGAAATATGCAGATTGCCTTACTGACTTGAAAAGAGCTGACAACACCTTCAGTGTATTTATATCTATCTGCCTGTCCTGCTAGACATGAAGAGAGATGATTCTGTGGGTCCATTTGCAGATGTACCCTATGGGACCCCATAGGTTAAGGTTTTGAGAAGTGGTGTTCCTCTAGAGTCAATGCCAGAGCCAATATTTTCATTAATGATGTGGATGACAGACAAAATGCCCTTTATGTCCTTTGTGGGTGACAAATTTGGGAGGAAAGCACATTGTTGATACACTGGACGTACAGTTCTGATTACAAGAACTTTGTAATCTGGAGAAATTAACTGACAGGCCCTCAAGAAATTCAGCAAAGGAGAGTGTGAATTCCTGTCTGTCACAGAATGACCACAAGCAACAACTTAGCCTGGGTTCTAACTGAATAGGGAGGACCTCTGCTAAAAAGGAACCTGATGATGGACAGCAAGATGAACAAGAACCAGAAATGTTCCCTTGTAGCATTTATGGATAACCATGTATTTTGTCACATTATGAAACTTGTAGTCAGCATATAGAAGAAAGTATTTATTCCCTCTGTTCAGCAGATTTGAGGCCTCATCTAGAATATAATGTAAAATTTTGGGCTCTTTAGTGTAAGTGAAATACTGAGAAACTGGAGCGACTCCAGCAGAAGACAAGGTTTAGGTTGAGGACTTTGGCAGAGAACAAGGTCTATTGGGAGAAGATGGATTTGTTTAGCCCAGAAGTGAAATACTAAGCGGGAGTCTAATTTCAGGAGTATTGTTTGATAGCCATCTGAACATGATCCAGCAGTTCAGCAATCATGTGGCCAGCAGGACCAGGGCACAGTACTCAGCTTTGGTGAGGTCACACCTTGAGTCCAGTTTTGGGCCTGTCATTACAAGAAGGACACTGCAAGAGCTGGAGCATGTCCAGAGAAGGGCAATGTAGCTGATGAAGGATCTGGAGCACAACCCAATGAGGAGTGGCTAAGAGAGCTTGGGGTGTTTATTCTGGAGAAAAGGAGCCTCAGACATGACCTTATCGTCCTCTACAACCACCTGAAAGGAGATTGTAGGCAGGTGGGAATTAATCTATTTTCCCAGGCAACAAGTGACAGGATGAGAGGAAAGAGCCTCCAGTTGCATCAGGGGAGGTTTAGATTTCATATTAGGAAAAATACATCTTCATAGAAGGGNGAGCATGTCCAGAGAAGGGCAATGTAGCTGATGAAGGATCTGGAGCACAACCCAATGAGGAGTGGCTAAGAGAGCTTGGGGTGTTTATTCTGGAGAAAAGGAGCCTCAGACATGACCTTATCGTCCTCTACAACCACCTGAAAGGAGATTGTAGGCAGGTGGGAATTAATCTATTTTCCCAGGCAACAAGTGACAGGATGAGAGGAAAGAGCCTCCAGTTGCATCAGGGGAGGTTTAGATTTCATATTAGGAAAAATACATCTTCATAGAAGGGTTGCCAATCATTGGAACAGGCTGGCTAGGAAGGCGTTAAGTCACTGTCCCTGGAGGTGTTTAAAAGAAGTTAAGATGTAGCACTGAGGGACATGGTTTAATGGTGGTCTTGGCTGGACTTGATTTAAAAAATGTTTTTCAACCTAAATGATCCTATGATTCTGTGATTCCTATTCCCATCTTAAATTGCTTATTGGAAGGTTACAGAGAAGAAAGAGATAGATTCTGCTCAAAGGCACAAAGTGAAGGGACAAGGAGCAATGGGAACAAGTTGCAGCAAGGGAAATTTTGACTGAACAGTAAAAAAAAAATTCACCTAAAATCAGGATTGCCCTTGATCAGGGACCAGACTGATGAGTACAATATAACCATGGAGATTTTCAAAATCAGGATGTTGCACTGAAGACCCCCAGAGGTCTCATTCAACATAAATTGTTCCATGATTCTCTAGAGATTCCACAAGTAAAATTTCTTAATTTCTGGTGTGCTCATATCACCATTGCACTGAGGGTGTATGGCTTCTCTGAGTGCTCAGAGGTACAGTTAGGGGTGTTCCACACAGCCCATGTGCCCTCTGATGGCACTCCTGCTGTGTACATAAGAAGGTGCTGAAGAAGACATTTGGACAGCATCAGAAGCCTTGCAGAGTGACAATAATTGATTGCAGATAGGAAAAAGCTATCTGTAGGTCATCCTTTGAAAATGAAGGAAAAGAAATCCTAAGAGGTTATTTAACTCCCAAAACAGTCCTCAGACATATGTTGGCTTGACATGATTTTTTACTGGGGATCCAACAACACCTGAAACATATTTTTTATAAGATATAGTGCGTATAAAATAACATGTAAAAACATTGTCACTGATTTATTTCTGAAGGCAAGTCTATATGGTATTCTGGAAACAGATAGGGGGTCAATCATTCCATTCCCTGAGCCAAAATCAGTGTAGAAGCTGTATCATTGTGGTATTACTTAGGGAAGAGTCACCACATAGGCACAGGACATTAACTTAGCTGCAGCAGTTTCAAGCTTCCAGTCAGCACAAAAGCTGCAAATCGAGCTCTTTCTGCAAAACTTGATGAAGGTATAACTCATCTTTTATTCCCCAAGCAGGCACTACAATAATTTGCTGGCAGTATCTGCATGTACTTTTATTCCCCCTATGCAGAAATTTAGTCTCTAAAGTTGAGGGATGTGAACCAGTTTATAAACCAAATATTTTTTTGAGATTTTTGTCATCTTCACTATTTCTAGATATTTACTGAAAGGGACGTATTGGTAAGGAAAATGAGTCAGGCCTTCTCAGAGAAGAAAGGGTGATGAAAGAAGACTAGGCAAGCAGTTTTTAGGAACTTCATTTTTAATTTGATTTTTTAATAAAGGTTGCCATTCTTTGTGTTTCATTTAGTTTTCATTGTTTGTGGTTACTTGCCACGCTCCTGAGAAGCTTTTCAAGTTATAAATTGCTTGTTGCAAGTTCTTGATATTAAAGATAAGATTTGATGTATGCTGGTTAATTTGGAGTGGTCACATGTGGGGCACCACCTGTCCCTGTTCCTTTTTATTCTCTAGATTGGAAACGTAGAACAAACAACTGCCATTCACACTGAAGACTCCGTGTATGTTCTTCAATTTTCACATATATCTGCCTGACTCCTTTTATGTTGCTGCCAAAAATATTTTTGTTTAGAATATGCAGGGAAAGCAAGTATGTGAGTTAATATGTACTGAAGTTATTTATTTGCTATGTATTGGCAATTTTGGTGTCTGGTAAATGGAGATGGAGTTTTGATATTAAACACTATATGCTTTGGCTGATTCAGCAAAAGTTCCTTCAGGCTGCTGCAAATGATTTAAAAAAAAAAGTATGAAAAAGAATAGACTTCATGCTGGAATAGTTAAGAAGCGCCATTTCTGAACTTCAGAGATTTTGGAATAACTTTTGCAGGAAAACTTCCCCACACTATTTTTTAACTGTACTTATTACACTATTTTATCACTGTACTTTGATTTGGTAAGACTTGGGGTCAATTGATGACTTTACAATTAAGGAATGGGAGCTGGTGTTAAGAGAAATTTCAGTTGCTAAGGCAACCATCTCACAACAGTGCAGTACTGCAGAAAATAATAACCATTGTTAAATGATGTAATGAAATTAATGATCTTTAGGAAACATGTTTTGTTTTGATGTTTTAAGCTGCTGTGAGAACAGGCTATTACATAATAGTATGGTTGGTCAACATATTCTTCTATGAGCACCTGTTTTAATTTGTTTGCAACTTTTTCTTCTGATTGAAGAACAATGAGGACTTATCTTTTATTACTTCCTTCAACTGGCTCTTTTGAAATGTTGTTTGGTTTTGGAACAAACATTTGAACTTTCTCTGAAATAAGATGTGGTAGGTAAAAAAGATGAAAACATGTTTACCTTTAAAATAAATTCTTAAATTATCTCATTGTTTCTCCTACTTGCTTCCCTAACTTAGGTAAGGAATTTTTCATTCAAGAACAGATTTGTATTTTGGTAAAAAAATAAACTAAACCAAACCAAACCAAACCACTGTTATGTCAATGTCTTTGTTTCTTTCTGATATGCATCAAGTTGTTGTTAATGAACCGGAAAAGTGGGCTGAATCAGAAAGCTGAAATTCAGTAGTGAAAGAGAAATCAAATGCTCAGCTACAGCGAGAGAATAAGAAAAGGATGAGGAAATGTCAGGGCCTTGGATTAGGTTCTTTAGAATATGTTGTTGTGAAAAAGCTAGATTTTGTCCTTGAATTTATTAATAGCATAGTCTGTAGAGACAGAAAAGACAATTATTCTGAGGTTGGTAAGGCTGTAATGCACATGTATGTGATGTACTGCATTACAGTAACTCTTAAAGTTGTATACCAGGCTCTAAGAAGATACAGACAAATTGCAGAGACGCAAGAGGAAAATGTTAAAAGACTTAAGGAAAACATGACTTCTGAAGAAAGGCTAGAGTTTGGTCTAGAAAAAGGACTTGGTAAATCTTCAGGAGCATATAAAGGATTGAAGCGGATGATCATCAATTGTACCTTGTAGCCAAGCAAAGCAGAACAAAAGGTAGTTTGTTTAATTTTAGGGACATAAAATACAGGTTACGTGTTAAAAGCTTTTCCATAAATTTGCTATCATTACGTGCTGTAATTGAGGCGGTCATTAAACAGAAGTCATGAGGAAGTGGTGGGCCCTGACTCACTGGATGCCTTCCCATATGGGCAAACCGGAGGAATATTAGTCAAGGGTGGTTTAGATGGGGCTCAGTCTTCTTATCACTGTGTTATTGTGTGCATTATTAAGCACACCACAACCTTACCAAGGTAGTCTGCCCTTTGAATGCTCTGTAACACAAATGCCATGAATTTAGACAAATAAAAATTACTAGCAGCAAGCGTAGTTTCCCATTAAAATTGTATTCTCATTTGATATTAACCCATAAGCAAGGAACACAAGAAGTCATGATATGTGTAGAAAGCAGCTGAAAAGAGGACAACCATTCACAGATCAGGAAAAAGAGTAAAAAAGAAAGAAGAAATTTCAGCCTGGCTGAGCTTTCCAACACCCTCTGGAGTGTCAGGACTGACATGACACACAGCTTGACCACATGATTTACCTACAGATCTACAGACAGCAAAGCGTGAGTGCAAATGAGGCCTGAAAAGTAGAAATTCAGGAGTTATAAGTGATACTGGTACCTTGTTCCCTTAAGAAAGGTGTATTTTTCTTGTGCTAAGACCTTGACCTGTTCAAATTAGCCCTGCTTGCAACACATGGCATTGATGTAATTTAATGTAAGCCTCTTGTTTGATGGAGTTAGCTGAAATACTAGCTTTTGTTTTTCTGATTTATTTTCTTTTACTATCATAATTGTTTTTTCTAAGACATGTTTTTCCTAAGTATTTTTATTTCTTCTTCTGTAGACATCTAAAATACACTCTTTCTTCTCAGTCTCTCCCACTAAATTCCTTGTTAATTTCTAATGTCAGCTACTGTAGGATCCACCTCCCAAAGCCTACCTAAGTGTTAGTCATCTCTCTACCTCACCATCTGCAGGCCATGCCATTCATGGCATCAAACCCCTGCTCACCGTATTTCAGTTACTCATATCTTTCTTTCAAGGTACAATTTACTTGGGTGCTATGTTGTTTTTTCCTCCTTCCTGCACACTTCTCCTTCTTAAACCCATTTTTCTTAACCTCAGGCTTCAAAGTTACAAGCAAAATATTTGGTTGGATAATAAGAGACACGGTCTAGCAACATAGTGTGCAGACTTCCTTAATTTCTGAGATCCAGGTGTCCCTGTATGGTGATGGCTGAGCAGTCCTTCTCTTTATAGAAACATAGAATCATATTATTCATCATATCCTGATTTAGAAGGAATCCACAAGGACAATCAGAGTCTGTCTTCTGGCCCTGCATAGGAGAGCCCCAAGAATCTCACCATGTTCCTGAGAGAATTGTCCGAACACTTCTCCAGCTCTGTCAGGCTTGGTGCTGTGACCACTTCCCTGGGGAGTCCAACCCCATGCCCAACTGCCCACTGGGTGAAGAATTTTTTATTATATCCAGGCATTCCTCTCACAAGGGCATAGACTGCAATGAGTTCTCCCCTCGGTCTCCTACAATATGAACAGACCAAGTAGCTGCTCCTCACAAGGCTCCACCTCAGGGCTCTTTACCTTTGTTGCTCTCATTTGGATGCTCTCTAACAGTTTAATATCTTTTTTATATTGTGGCAGCCAAAACTGCCCCCAACACTTGAGGTGAGGCCGCCCCAGTGCAGAGCAGAGCAGGACAATCCCCTCCCTTGCCTGGCTGTGATGCTGTGCCTGATGCACCCCAGGACATGGGTGGCACTCCTGGCTGCCAGGGCACTGCTGGCTCACGTTCAGCTTGCCACAGACCAGGACCACCTGGTCCTTTTCCATAGCACTACTCTCCAGCAGCTTTTGAAATAACAGCTTTTGAAATTTAATAATTGCTAGCTGTTATTCATATCCAAGATAATGACCGTCTCAGGACATTATCTCAGTGACACAGATCACAGAATGATACACTCATAGAATGATATAGGTTGGAAAAGAACTGTAAGATTTTTGAGTCCAATCTTTAACATACTGCTGACAAATCTTCCACTAAACCATGTTGCTGAGTGCCATATCTACACATTTTAAAGTATCATTGGGGATAGTGACTCAACACTTCCTTGGACAGTCTTTTCCAAAGACTTTTGGCAAACTTCTGGTGAAGATTTTTTTCCTAATATGTTTGCAGTGAAATGAGAGACTCAGCGATTTCTGGATCTTGAGATTTTTAGTCATGTTGGACATTTGTTGGGAGATGCAGTATTGGCTACAATGCTAATGGAATGGAAACTGATTATGTGTAGCATTTCAGGGACAGGCATGACAGAAACAGGATAAAGGAAAGCATGGCTGTGACCTCTTGAAAACGGGAGCAGGTAAATAGTCCAGATGGCTGTAGATTTTTGATTACTGGGAAGGCTGTGCCACTGTACTGGATGATGGGGCAGTGAAGTGGATCAGAGAATTTGCTTGATGGCAGATCCCAGAGGTCCCTCATCAATGGCACAGGATCAAGTTCAAGCCCTGTCACTGGTGGGTTCTCACAAGGTTCAATATTGGGCCCAGTGTTGTTTAACTTATTCACCAATTACTTGGATGAAGAGGCAGATGCCTTCTCATCGAATTTACTGATGACACAAAGCTGGGAGGAGTGGCTGATACCCCAGAGGGCTGTGCAGTCTTTCAGAAGGGCCTTAACAGGCTGTAGGAATGGGAAAAGAAGAAACATCTAAAATTCAACAGAGGCAAGTTCAGGGTCCTGTACCTGGGGAGGAACAGCCCCAGGCACAGCACAGGATAGGCATGATCTGCTGGGGAGCAGCTCTGTGGAGAAGGACCTGGGGGTCCTGGTGGAAAACAAGCTGTCCATGAGCCAGCAGCGTGTCCTGGGGGCCAAGAAGGCCAGTGGGATCCTGGGGAATAGGAAGAGCATTGCAGGTCCCCTGCAGGTCAAGGGAAGTGATCCTGTCCCTCTGCTCAGCCCTGGTGAGGCACATCGGGAATTCTGTGTCCAGCTCTGGGCTCTGCAGGACAAGAGAGTCAAAGAACTACTGGAGAGGGTCCAACACAGGGCTAGAAAGATGATGAGAGGACTGGAGGATCTCTCTTATGAAGAAAATCTGAGGTAGTGGAGCTGGTTCAGCCTGGAGGAGAGACAACTGAGAGGGCACCTTATCAATGTCCCTGAGGCTAATGTCCCTGAGTCCCAAAGTATGTGAGTATGTGAGACGGGTGGGTGTCAAAACAAGGGGGCAAGGCTCTTTCCATTGGTGTCCAGGAACAGGACAAGGAGCAATGGGCACAAGCAAAACACAGAAAGTTCCATTTGAACATGAGGAAAAAATTCTTTATTTGGGGGTGAAAGAGCACTGTGAAACAGCCTGCCTGGAGAGATTTTAGAGTCTTCTTCTCTGGATGTATTCAAACCCCATCGTGGTGTAATCCTGTGCAATATGCTACAGGATGGCCCTGCCTGAGCAGGGAGGCTGTCACCAACTGGTGATCCTTCTAAACCCTACCTATTCTGTAATCTTGTGGTTCTGTTTTAAAGAGACAAAGGGGCGAGGGGGCAGCAGTATGACAATTCAAGTAATGCAGTGAGAAGAGTGCCAACAAGTGGCATGCACAAATGCATGCCTGTGGCATTAGTCAGACAGGTATACCTGCAGCCACCAGGAGGGTCAGAGGGACCAACACCATTTAATCACCTCACAGCAGTGAGAGAGAGGATAGCAGTGGGTTTTGTCTATTTTATGTGATAGTATGATCAGTTTTTGCTGGAAAGTGAAACAGAGGGCCAAACAACCTCTTCTGTCTCACTCTCTGATTCTGTTTGACAGCCTGATCTGAGCCATGTGTCCCACTCATGCATGGATGTCTTCCCTGACTTGCTGGAATCAGTCATGCAGGAGTATTCCAGGCAGGGCTGCTGGCAAGCAGCACATTTTACCTGAATGCTGGCTGCTTGCAGGGGCGTTGTTCATATTCATGCAAGGGTGAGACCCTGAGGATCAGAAATGAGAGTAATTTAGCAGTATGAGAGTTTTGGAAGGACACGTGAAGATCCTTCTCTTCTGCTGTCTGTGGGAGGGAGGGTGAGCAAAAGAGAGCTTATTTTAAACACAAACTAAGTGATTTTTAGTGACTTCTTTGAAGAAAGAAAAGACACATTTTTTAGTCTTCCTGAGTAATTTAAAGTGACAGAATCTGGTGAGAGACAGCAACATTTTATTAGGCATAAAATCCTGAAAAAATATCTCACAGTTGTAACCCTGAGACAGAAATAGAGGTGCAAAAATTTTGTAATGTTTTGAGTGGCTTGGTAATATCAGCATACTCAATCCTGTCTTTTCAAAAATATGCCAGCCATCAGTGAAAGGAGTGTGGCAGGTGAGAAGACTGGTTTGATCAGGGATGGAGAAGCTTTTCCTGAAGTTCCTCCTACAGTAAAATCCTCTTTACATCACAACCTGGAAGAAGATAGAGAAGGAAGGGAAATCTTTTGCTCATTCCTGTTGTTACACCCAAATTAGAAGTAATTTTCTGAACAATTTGTATATTTACTGAAAACAATACCTGAATCTGATGCTGTCCATGGGGAAACAACATGATGTTTTACAAAAGGGGACAATGAAACATAGGGACTTACAATCTTAGAAGAATTTCAATGTGGTAAAGACAAAGAATACCAGGAAATAACTAATGATAGGGATTGCAAAATGGAGAGCATAAGAACATTTTCAACATGGTGAGGTTTTAGAAAGATTCAGTCCAAACAATGTACGAACCAGCAGTATCTACCACAGCATGAGAAACATAGAAAGGCAATTGTATTGCTGCTTCCCACAAGAGCAACAACTTTTCCAGCATGCTGCAGAGAGAGCAGTGGGTAGGTCAGTGTTTTGCTGTTACCTTTCAGGGTAGAGATTAAAGTGCCTTGCAGCTGTGTTGGAAAATAGCAGCAACACAGACAGGCAGACCGTCAAGCATGAACTCTGAGCTGTTGTTCATGGTAATGGTACCAGCTGCTCTGTGCACACACATAGCTTGTCAAGAATATGAATCAGGATCCCAGAGGCAATAGCTTGCAGCTGGCACCATGAGGACCTTAAAGTGTGCTCTTGTCACGTAAAATACTACTATCCAGCCTCTCGTCCACCCGTGGGTACAGAATTCAGCCTCTCTGCTCATGGGTCTCTGCTGAGTTTTACTCCCATGGTGTTCCTAAGGTATGGGAAGCATGTCACTCTTCCTGACTCAGTAGGGGTACACCTGAGTGAGATATTTTTTTGGACAAAAAGTACATATTTTGTATAGCCAGACCAAGAGTTTCCATAAACACATGTGTGCAGTCCATTTACATTGTAAGTTGCATGTTTTATGTAGACTGTGCAGCAAAGCAATGATTACATGAGAGATATTTGGTGTCAGCTGAATAATGATCACAGATTACATCTGTGTGCCTTCTGTCTCATTTTTATCTCCTTCATCCTACCTGTGTTCAACAGACCAGTGCCCTTTTGAGATGCCTGTGTCTCTTCATGGAAAATTGGAAGCATTTTGGAGTTTGCCTACCCGGTGCAATGAAGAGGCATTGATGTTATCTCAGGTCCAGAAATGTTATGCAGGTGTGTTAATACAGCCTCTATTTGATGACAACTAGCTTAACTAAAAGGTAAGATGGATTAACCAATGTGAAGCAGCAAACTAAGGTGTCCTCTGTACTCCTGTTGTCTCAGGGTTCTCCATAAGCTGCTGCATCATGCTGCATAAACTCACCCTTGCTTGAGTTTGATGGGAACTGGGTCAGGCCAATACTGCCAGCTTGAATAATTTTATTGCAAACTGTGAAGTTTGGGGGTGTTTTCACAGCTTCCTCAGGAAGAATTGGATGGAAAGGCGCCCACAAATCTGCCCTTATTCAAAATCAGTTGCCCTCTGTAGCTGACTGTAAGACAGAGCCAAGTAAAATGGCTGCTTTTCTCTGCTTATATCCCGAAGTGTGTTTTCAGCTATGTTGAAGGGATGCCCAAAGGCAAAAAACCAGCTGCTCCAAGCTTGGGGAGGGTGAGATGCTGTGGGGAGCCTAGCATGGAAAAGTGAAGGGGTGCAGGTAGTACTGGAGGGGAGAGACGTGACAGAAAGAGAAGAGTTGAACTTGGGAGAAGGGCTAAATGTAGCATGGCAGGTTACTGGGTCCCTGCCCAGAAAAGGAGGACAGAAATGTGGCATTACCACCCTCATTGGCTGGGGGGTAGCAGGCAAGGCAGGAAGTCTCAAGGACATAGGAGGGATATTGGCTCTCAGAGTGGTGGGAGGAGAAAGGTAAAGAGGAACAAAATGTCGTTCATTCTGTTTGGGAAATCATAATTAAAAGATTTGAAGCAATCAGGTTCGGATAAATAGAAATTATGTGCTTTGAAAGTATAGGAATAAAAGATTAAAATTACCCACAGACTTAATTATAACTCCTGCCCTCTGATCAGATTAAAGGGTTTCCAACAGGTCTAAATGTGGCAGCTATTGTAAAAATATTGTTTTAGTCTTACTTGTAAAGAGCTGTGCAATTCACACAAGACTTAACAAAAAAATTACTTGGTAACTGGATATATGAGGACAAATATTTCTTATGGCAGCTATGGCCATTCATTTTCATTCTGTTTTCTTTGTGCTAGAGGGAAATTTGAAAGTGGGGTGAAAATGGGGAGGAAGAGGGAACTGTAAAAAAGTAAGGGTGCTTGTTCCAGTGGCTTCGGAGGGTATGTGGAAGGGAAGCAAATTCCATAATCAAGCATCCAGGCTGAGTCATGGCTACTTGCATATCACTTATGTCTGACTTTGGAACTGAATGTATTACACATGCTTTGGCAGAGGCATAAGGTGGCATAGCCATAGGCTGAGGACTGTGATGTGTGTTTTCTCTTCTCTCGCTTTCAATCCCACAGTGATCATAAGGGTTTCATGGACATACTTTCTCATGTCATAGAGGAATCTGGATAGTTGGCAGTACTGAGGATGCCAAAAGATGACCTTGCTGAAGGCTGTGTTTCTAGAGCCTTGCAGAGGTCGGACACGGGTCCCCTGCAAATGAGGTAGTATTCAGTGAGGTCCTTGTGCAGTCCAGACTCCTCACAGCATCCCAGCTCTTCTCTGATCGACATCTACATTAGAGAAATGAAATTTGAACACAGCTTTGCAGGCAGTGCAGAACGTGGGTCATGTGAATTTTCCACCTGAGTGTCTTCTATTATCTGTGTTCAGTCAGGGTAAAAGAGAAAGCAAAACTCTGACATTGCCAGTGTTATGCAGATTGTGTTTTCAGAGATTTTACTTTTGAGAGTGGAGTGACTTGCCAAACCTCTGATGTGACATGTGATTTCAAGATAAATTTCCATATGCTGTTTAAACCTTGTCACTATCACAGTTCACTTGTCATTTATAAAAAGAATACTCATACCTTAAGTAGAAATATCAACATGTAGAGTTACTACCTTGTAGCTACTGTCATCCTGCAGATCTCTTGTCCCAATCCAATTCAACTTCGTAGCAGTGTTAGATGTAATGCTGGGATGTAACAGCTAACCTGAAGTCTGTGAATAGAGATTTATGAAGTTCTCTGTATTTCTGATACTTCTATACAGTAAAAGAAAGGAGTTTTAGCTGGGTATAATTGCTCAGTATCTCTGTATCTCAGCAGCCACATACTAATTTTTCTTAGCATTCTCATTTCACCTTTCCCATCTGTTCTGTAAATATTTATTATGCCTTGACCTACTTGATCTCCGTTTTGCATTAACATTGATTTTATAGGGTCTCTGTCTCTGAATCTGGTTTTCATTGCAGAACATTTTTAACCTTTTCTTGAATGAGCTTCTTTGTAACTCTGGATGTGTCCCAGAGAAGAAGGGACAGTTTCTTGATCTTAAGTGGAAGAGACAGTCACATAAAGATTGACAGGAACAACCTGAAAATCTTGTGAAGTATTTGTTAGGTCCTTGTTTTTATGACTACAATGTTGTCAGCATTCCTAGAATTTGTACCCATTCAAATATTGAACTTGGAATTTTCTGTTTTGCTTCTATGACAGCTGATGTGAGACAAATATGCCTTCTGGTCTATTAAAAGGAATGAAGAAAAATCAATATTTCAGCATTTAATTGTAATTGAATACTTAAAGCTACTTTTGTTATTTTTCCTTCACTTTCCAATCTGGATGCACAGAAAATATTTTTATCCAAAGGATAAAATACAGCTATGGCCTGAAACACCATATTTCTGACATGAAATTTTATTGTTCCTTTTTATTTTGTTTCCTCTGTTAGCAATTTTTTTGCACCAATACTGTCTCATTTCTGTCTCATAACTACTAATAAGAATGAGAACTCTCTAGGGAAAAGAGCACTATGCTGGGATAAGGGCCAAACAGGAGTAAGAATATATATCATTATTTAACTTTTGGGCTCCTAGGCATCACTGTAGTACAAAAAAAATTTGCAATCTAGCATAGTCTAGTGGGACACTAGATATCTTCCTGCCCTAAGTCCCTAAATCCCATTGAAAATGGGCTAGATCTGATTTTCTGGCAGTCATGGAACAATTAAGAAGCAGTATCAATGTTAGGACCTTTCATTTTGCTAGTCTAAGGTGCCAAAGACAATTCAAGCTCCTCATAGAAATGGGTCAATTATTTCCTGACATGTATTTATAGTCAAGTAATTATTAGCAGTGAGTTTTATTTATTTACATTGCCTGAGCAGAAAGAAGCTTTCTTCACAGGATTATTGTGGGGATGTGAAACAGCCACCTGAATACCCTCAGTTAATTCTGCCTGCACATAAAAAGTCTGGAGAGACTCATGTGTGCACCATTCAGGAGAGAATGTCTCACCACAAAACAGTGTGGCAGGAATAGGCAGTGGGGCACTTTGTGGCATTGCTTCTCTTATATAGGAACGAGCAGTCACACTAACCACACCATAGCTATGCATAATCCATTGTCCTGAAGGCAAAGGAACAAATGGGCAAACTGGGGCAAGGGGTATTCTTGGAAGGATGCTTGCTGGGATTGACCTTTACAGGCCAAGGTCGAGTAAAGGATTTAGGACATGAGTCATGGATTCAGCTTTCCAGTGTTTAACCAGCCTCTGTGTACTATTCCTGTGTGGGTACAAGGTTTCATCTCTATTAGGCTACAGACCCCTCACCATACTGCCAGTCTTCCCCAGCTGCATTTCATCTTGTCCTGTCAGTTCCCTTTTATGGACATCAACACCATTTCCAATCCTTTTGCACAAGGATATGCTGGCTAAAATGTGCTGCCATTGTACCCATAAAGACAGGAACTGGATGGGCTTTGACATCCTGAGGACATGGTGACATGTCTTTGTGTGTTTGGTGAGACACAGTGGAGAGCCATGTCAGTGCAGCACAGTCTTTGCCCGGCACAGTGCATCACCTCTTGGTGGGATATCTCTGTCTGTGCCCATGTGGGTTTTTCTTGTGAAATATATGTGGGCCAAAGATGCTAGTGACCCTAGGGATAAAAGAAAGCAGAGCAAAAGCAGTTGCAGAAGGTCACTGTGAAGGTCCTCAGAAGAAAAGGGAGAAATGTATGAAAACTTTGGGTCACATGTAAATTGTGTGAAAATCCTCAGCTGATTTTAACAGGGTAGCTCTCTTTTATGTTGCCATGATGGTATTTCTTTGGAGGTCATGTCACAGAAAGTGAGGCAGTTGTGTGGGAGTCATGTTGTGAGACTCACCAACCTCTGTAAGAGACAAAAAGCAAAGGAAGGGCAAAATAACTGGGTTTCTCTGTGAAGACAGCTTAGGAAGCCGAAGGGATTGGAAAAGTTATATGTGTGCCTTGGCATCACCACATGGATGTGTCCTCCCTCTGCCGGGACCCTTATCACCACAGGGCTGCCTCATCAGCATGTGACTGATGGTCAGTCTCTTGAGGTGCACTGCCTTCACTAGCTCTGGTAGCCTGGGGGTCTGGGATGGGCTGTGTTTGGAGATAACGAGCGTATCTGTGCAAGCTGGGCGGGTCTGCCTCCCACCTTTCTCTCTCTACAGAATGCAAGCCCACCATTTGCACCCTAGATGTTTCTCGGGGGCCAGGTGCTGGGCTGCCTGAGCTCTTGGGAGCTTCATTCCATGTTTTCTGACTCTGACCTTTATCATATCACAAATTTGAGACATAATCATATATATGCTCTTTATTTTATAACAATAAGAATGACAAAAGAAAAATTAAGGCAGAGAAAAGCTTCCAGTAAGTCATTAGTTTGCAATCATTAGTTTTTTTCTCCCATGCAATGATTGTTTCCATGGAGACTGGAGCAAACCAGTGGCTACGAGTGTGCATTCTGCTGGTCCCCGTTTCCACAGAAACATATACACTGGATTGCCAGAAATTAAGTTACTCTTGTCCAGACAAACAAAGTGGCATGATTCAGGAGTAACAAGTTTCCTTCCAAGTTTGTGCTTAGATGGTCAGCCGCAGAGAGTCTGGGCGTGGCAGAGCATCTCACAGTAATCCTTTAAACAGGTGCAGTGTGCTAATCTCAAAGAGTTTTGCTGGCTATGAGGTGAAATTACCAAACCAAAGACACCATAGAACATTGCAACCTAGAAAAAAGCAGGGTGTAATATGGTCAGTAACTGCTGCTGTTGCTCTGCCACCAGAGACTGCCCTGTCACTGCATTTGGGTGCCACCCTTGGTAGGCTGCAGGAGCAGGAAGAGCTGCCTTGTATGCACACACAACATACATGTGGCTCTTGTGATGGGCATCCAGCATACACACAGTATAAGGACTTCTCACAAAAAAAATGCTTGTTCCCTTCAGAATCTGGGGATGGCTACTCCATTATTTTCACTGCTGAAGCTTTCAGATGACCACACAAATAATCTGCTTAGGTGACTTGTGATTGTTGCTATGAGAAGTTCTCCCTTTGTATTGGTGTAACTGCTGAGGTTGTCTTGCTGGGTGGTACAAAACCAATGTGCATTTAGGAAGGAGACAGTTGGCTAATGTGAGCTTCAAGTTGGATAGGGAATATACTGTAGTGCACAACATCGTCAAAAACTGAGTTTATTAGATGCCAGGTTTGACTTAATTTCTTATCAACTCTATTTATATAAACTGCTTTATATGCAACTGATAGTTAGCAGACAAGTTGATCCCTTGTGTGGCTATAAATGTACACCGTTTCCTATTCTTTTGTTTGTAGGATTTCTGTCACTGAAAATTGTCTGTCTGGAAGATACAGATTTTTTTATTGCAGTTTTTCCACTCTTCAGACAAACTCTAAGAGTATTGTTCCTGGCAGAGCAGACCACTAGAGATGGGCTTAGCAAATGACACCCACTCTAGCTAACAATGGCTTCAGTTGGGGCATTAGATCAATTTCATGTTGATCCAATTGAATTTCTTCAGGAATAAAAAAGGAAATGATTTTGAGATTGGAGATAAGGTTTTAGTGTGCTGGATTGTCATTAGTAGCCAGATTAGGAGCCATTGTGAGACTAATTGTGACGTCTCACTAGTCTGGCCCTTACCTTCAAAAGGGTATTTGCAATAATTGTTAGGTCAGGTATTTTTCACTTAATTCCAGAGAAAGACAGATATGAAGGCCTGAAGAGAGATCCAGCCCATACTGCTGCAATAGAGGTGATATGCTTTCATCTATTACTGCTGTATATAGGACCATAACCTTGTGAAATAAGCTTCCTTGCCAAGAAAATATTCTTTCTGAATTTGAGCAGAAAAAAAGAATTCACTGCTTTCAGAAATGGCTTGTCCTAATGGTTAATCATCCTTGCTGTAACAAATTGTTCCTTGTTTCTAATTTGTCTGGCATTAACTTCCAGACAGTGAGTTTATGCATGGCTTTTTTATCCATTTTAAAAATCCCTTTAACATTTGTGATTTTCTCTCAGCGAATCTGCCTGTACTCTGTAATCAAGTCACCCCTCTATCTTCTGAATTTTTTTTTTTGTGATAAGATAAGCAGCTCAGGCTCCTTGAATCACTTATACAATAAGGCTGTCCTGAAACCACAATTTCTTCTCTCATGAAAGTCTCTTCAAAATTTTTTTTAACATCTCTTTGCAAGTATAAGAAAATCTATTTTAACATCCCTTTAAAAGCATAGACAAGTGAACAATTTATGTGATTCTGACATTGAACTCATCAGTTCTGTTTAGAAAGCTGGAAAGACCTCAGTGCTAAATCTTATTCCCTCATTCATACACATGGAAACCCATTTACTTGTTAAATATCATGTTGCACTAGGAGCTTATGCGTGATTTTGACTGTTGTTAGCCCTGGATCTTTTTTCGCCTCCTTTCAGCATATAGTTTGCTGATGTGGCTTAAAGCTGGCTGGTGGTACCTGCTTAATTCAGACATAGCTCATACTTCTTATCTCAAAGATCTAAATTTCATCACCCAAACCTCACTCATTTGCCTAGTTTTATGAGGAATTATGGGTGTCTGGACTTGGGACTTTCTCACAGAGCTGCTCTTGTGAACTCAGTGTGGTACTGGGTCTGAGTGACCAGGTCCTGCTTGTCATAATCTGGCTTCAAAGACTCGGTCTTCCTAGAGACCTGGCAAAGAAATTAAAATGTGCATAATACATGTGCTCTGTACTAAGGAGTTGTACAGCTGCAGTTCAGGGAACTGGAAATGCTCTTCACATTGGAGTGGTTACCTTCCCTGGAACCATTACTCATTTATTTGCCTTCCCATGTGTTACGCTGTGAAGTCTTTCATCTTCTGCAAACAACATTCATTTCTTTAAAAGATATTCATTTTAAGTGGGTGTATTCTATTTTTGACACATCCATTTCATATCATTAGAATATCATCCTGCAGTGCTGGGGTGTATTTATTTATTTATTTTTAATTTTCAATTTCTCTCATATCTGCAACTGGCTGTCACTATGGCATCTTTCCTCCATGTGAGTCAGGAGGGGAGCTGATTTCTCAAGTCATCTGTATCTTCCATGTGTCAGCTGTACACCAACATGGGTGGAACAAAATAATCAGCTGCAAATTGCTTTGGGGCTCTGCTGATGAGAGAGGCATGGGCTTCTCCCACACCCCTAGGATGCTGGGAAGCTGAGTGGGACAGCTAACTGCTCCAAAGAACCCACTGATCTCTAGCTGCTGCAACCCTGGCCACAGCCATGGCTGAGGCCTGGAACAGAATTCAGCTGCCTCATGCTGGGCTTTGTTTAACCACCTGACTGCCAGGAGATGGATGAGGGCGCCCAGTTTCCTCCTACCATTGATGCAGAGAGGTGTTCTGGTGCCCTTGACCCCAGTGGGAATGGGATAGAGCACACAGCTTTCTACAGCCAAAAGTGGGCTGCTCAGGGCCACCTCTGTATCTTAGAGGTCTTTACCAACCTAAATGTTTCCATGACTCCCACATCACTCCATGTTTGCTGTGCTCCTGCAGTTGCAAGGGCAAGTATGTAGAGGCTCAATTTTCCAGTTAACTTCTCCAAAAGGAAATTAACCCTTTCCTTCCTGGATCTCTGGAATGAACTGAAAAATACCTGACCTGCTGGTTACTGCAGATTGAAATTTGAGGGCAAGGATCAAACTTGTGAGATTAATCATTTTGTTATTGCCTTTCCAGAGTAGGCTTTTGTTATTCTACTGGTAGCTGCCTGAACAAGATTCTGGACTAATCAGTGTTGGCTCCGCTTGCTGGCAACCGTCCTTCTGTTCATAGAAATACTGATGATATTACGAGCAGAAAAGAAATGTATTAGAGTCAAAAAAAAGAGAACTGGTGGGTACTCTTTGGATTCAGAATTTAGAATCTGAATGGATGAAGAGAACAGCTGGAGACATTTGTTTATTTTTGTGATGTAAAGTGTTTGAAGTATTTACACAGTAAAAGCATCATAAGAAACCAAATGACTCCTTCAGCTCCAACAGTTGGACAAGTAACTAAAAAAAAAAAAGGTTAAACAAATTATTATAAATCCATGACCAGTTTTTGCTGAATGAGTTAGTAAGTGCACTCTGCTGCTTTTCTTTCTCTGTCAGGTTGCTTTATGGCAGCAGGGTGATACAAGCAGCAGGCTGCCTGCAGCCAGCTTGGCCTGCATGGGGGGCAGGACTGAGGGATTCCCAGCCAGGAGAGGGCAGCCACTCTGTTGGAGCTCAACAAACTCCTGTTTGATAAATCTTTGCTAATTTGGAAGGAGCATATCTGGAACAGGCGAACTGAGGCAACAGGTGAACAGCAGTGCAAACAGCCTTTAATTTAATTCCTATTCATAGGATGGTTGATTTGTTTCAGAGTGAGAGATAAACAAAACACAGTGAAGTTGACTGGGGCATGTTTGTCAACCAGGGTCTTCACTTCAGCTTGTTCCAGATTATGTTCCCTTTTGAGGCTGAGCTGTTGAGTGCAGAACTAACTTCAGAGCTACATAACTAAGAGTGCATACAGCTCGGTGCTGCTGCCAGGAGGGCAAGAAAAATGCTGAGTACTGAGTTAGAATCCTAGAAGACAAGGGGGCTAATGTGTATGCCTCAAACACAGATAGGCAGATAGCTGTGGAGCCAGCCATGGATTGTTGGTGATAATACACTGAGAAAGAGCAGGATGTGGCTGGGGAAGAAACCATAAGGAAGTAGGGCAGCACTTTTCTGGGACAAACATCCCTGTTCTGGCTCCTGGAGATGAGCACAACACAGCAGAAGTGCAGGGATGAGACTCAGAATTGGGCATGGACCACCCAAGACCCCTGAAGCCCTCCAACCCTTTTCCGGAAAAGTCCAGAGGAATGGACTCTGCATGATTACAAATTTGAATAGAAAGTGAAAAGCGTGTGGAAATAATATGTATTCCTACCAAGCCCAGGTGTAGGCATCCCCAGGACACTCCAGCTGGTTTGCCACTGGAGCCAGGACTGGTGAGCTCTCTTCCTCTTTACCTTTCATTCTCTGTCCTCTTCTTTAATTCACGTCTCTTTCTCTTTCCTTTCACTCTATTCCTTTATCCAAAACCCACTGTCACGTGTCCATACAGGGTATCAGGGACCAACTTATACAAATTTCCATGCTAAGACTGTAATTTACTAATAGAACTCGGAAAGCATTTGGGGACCCCCTGACTTTTGTCATTACTTTGGACCACGAGCATTTATGAATCTTGTGTGCTCCCTTCCCTTTAAGGGTGGGATGTCACAATGAGATAAACATAAAGCACCCATGAAACGGAGTGTAAATGCTGGCTCAAGCTCCAACTTCTCTGGATCATCTGGCATACAGCTGCAATCCAGTCAACAAGGGTTGTTGCTTCACCAAGTTTCATCTCTGCCCTGGTAGCAAGAACACAGCATGGTACGTATTTCACACATGTCTGCTCATGCGCTGACAATTATAATCTGAGCAGCAAACCTGTGTTCAGGTTTCACTGCTCTGAGAGCTGTCAGCTCTCAGTTGCCACTGCCTTCCCCTCTCCAGTGCAGGATGGTGTTTCTTAGCACCAGTCTATCCTTGGGGGCAGTTTAATATGCAGCAAACTGACTCTGAGACATGAGTACTGTCATCTCCTGCCAACAGCATGGCTGCTTATGGTAGGCAGGAGTGGTGGGAATATCTCAGCCCAGCACATCCAGAGTCACAGCTCTCCCTGTCGAACAGCTGTTTGGAGATTCCTGTTTGCAGATGATGCTTGTGGATGCTTTTTCAGTGATGTCCGATACATGTCACATACAGCACTGAGCGCCCTGACACTGAGCAGGTGTTACTAGGGAAGTCTTGTCCCTGTGTGCTCTTGGCCCCAAAAGAAAGTAGTAAGACAGGATACATGAGTGCTGCAGTATGTAGAGGATAGAGTCGTGCAATGGAGTATGGATGAGAGGCTATTCTGCATGTAACAGGGGGTCTGTGTTCTCTGTAACTGCAGGGAAGGAGAAAGAAAGTCAGGAGGAAACCTGGTGCAAGCCTGGTCCATGGCTCTTATGCGTTTATATGAGGCATGTTCTAGATACATTGCCAAGGATTACAAGGTCTCTGGAGTTTGCAGTAAATTCAGCAGTCAGCCCATTAGGTTTACAGAAGAGGATTTACAGTTATTGTGAGACTTCCCAGGAGAGGCTGTTATGTATAGGCTTAAGTTCGTCTTAGTGTGGAAGCAGGGTACAGCCCTCAAAGGAACACTTTTATTCTTGAATTTTTGATGTAGGAACTTCTCTGGAATATATCTGTAGCTTTCCTGGCTTTAGTTTTCTCTGTGCTTTTTTTCTTTGTTTAGCATCAGTCCAGGGAAACCAGCCAAAATAGTTTTGAGTTGTGATTTGTGAGTAGTGTTGCTACTGTGTGAGAAATATACTAGTATCCTGACAGAAATAAAATTAGTTATATGGTATTATGCAAACTTCATATCTTTGACTTCTTTTCCTTTACAAATTCATCCTATAAAACTTTGACATATGCTGCCTCCCAGCAGAAGGGCTTCTTTAAAAATTACTAAGTGCTATATAATTTTAATCACTTCAGTTATGTCATACACTCACCAGTAAGTCAATAGTTTACTGTTTCCTTGCAAATATGCCTCTACATTACACAAAGTGTCTAGCAGGAGACAAATTCAGACACTAAAAGCTTTTAAGAATGGATTTTTCTCAAAACACCAGATATTGATCATTGTTTGCTAGATATGTATCAAGAGATGTTTAAGAAAGTATGTTTTCTCTTATACCAGAGGAAGAGAAATACTTTAGCTTACAGAAAGCCAAGGTCATGTTAAAGAGGCTGTAGTACCTTTTACATCTCTGCTGAATACACTTGCAGAGCAGACATATTTCTAGTGCTGATGCAAATGCATTGTGATTATCAGGCTGGGAGAGATGTTTTCACATGGACAAAGGAAAATAATTTATTTCTTGGCAGATCAGGTACAAAGAAACCAGGTGAAGAAAAGAAAAAAGGTGAAGAATATTTGTCTCATGAGAAGATGCTGAAGGACTGAGCAGTTGTAGCAACAGAGTAATTTTCACATTTATGCTGTGTGTTTGCATCAGTATAAACAGAGACAGACAGAATGGTGCCTTTATACTCCTTCCCTGAAGAAGTCTGCTTAGCTTTAATGAACCATTTTATGAGTGCATGTCTCAGCCATGATTTACATGTCCAGGTTCACCCAAGAGATCCTGGCCCCTAAAAGTCCTGTAAGACTGTATTCAGAGCAGCAGCAAGGGTTGACCCTTGGCTAGCCTACAAAGCAGAGGCAGCAGACACCACAGGTGAGTGAGTGGCTTGGGGTAGTCCTCTCTATCCCAGGAACATCCAAGTTGTTATGATCAGTCTTGCAGAGAGAAGGATCCTTGCAAGGGTGAAGGGTCTGTTGTGCTAGCTAGAGGCAGAAGAGCAAGGTAAAAACTTCATTGAGACAGGCTGTCCCTGTAGTGCCTATCCTCTCTGGCTGGAAAAGTGGAACAACAGCTCACAGTCACTCTCTGTGATCCCAACTAGGTGCTCTGCAGCATCACATCATCCTCATGTGCTTCTCTGGAAACATCTTAGCCAGAATGATGACTTCTTTTTCAGCTGGAGCTTTTAGCTGAAATGAGCAGATCCAGAAGATATGCTGTACAGTATGTTTTTGAAGTGGAGATGCTGGCTAGGAAAGTTGTCCCAGCCTCATGGTGGTGATTAAACTGGATGACTGCTATCTGCCCTACAGGTAGCAAATAATGCCTCATTGCCTTCTACCTGTTTCATTCTGAACAGCTTTTTGGAAAACTCTGTGGTAGCTATATATAATGTGAAGTGCAGAGGTTTACATTTTAGATGATGTTTTGCTCCTTAATAACAGTGTGCAATAGATTTACCAAACATAGCACTCTCCAGGTTAATTTGTATTTGTTCAGCCTGATGTAGAAAATCTTAAATGCAGCTAAATAATAACCATTTGCCATAGTTCAGGCTGTAGCTTTCTGAACCACTTTTGTATAAGGCACAGATATAGCAGGCAAATCTAACAGATTCTGGGGAGAAGCATCAGTTGTACATTGGGAACAATTAACAATAAGAATGAAAAAATCTCCCTAAAATAAAGGTTTTATTCAGAGATCAAACACATATTAAAGTAAGTATCCACCACTTGCCAGAGAAAGGTCTGGGACTGATCATGTTTTAAGCCTGAGAAAATCCATTCATTAGAGACAACACAGTTTTAAAAATACACTTGATTCTCATGCTCATGCACCGGTCAATTTGCAGATACAGGTTTTGACTACACCACTGAAAATGGAGTTTTCACAGCCCATCACAATTACAGCCTGTTAATTGACTGCAGCACCAAGGGATGAGGATTAAGAAAGGATTTGGGATGTGGAGAAGCAGGCACACCAGGGAGGATGACAGGATACTTGGTGGAATTGGAGAAGAAATTTCTATACTCTAGCCCTTTCTCTATTACTTAGGTAAATAGGCCTGGATTCTAAACAAGAAAATATTCACATCAGCCTATTTCAGTGCATTTCTCAATACTCTAGTTAAGNAATGCCTTTTTGCTATAGTATAAATACATATATTTTAGTATAAATACATATATTTATATATATACATTTATAATATATTTATATATTCACACATATATATGAGTGGCTAGGAGAAGGAAAACAGAAGTAGCAGAATAAAGAGGCAGCAAGTCCATGTTGAACTGAACTACAAGTTTGTCAATCTCTTGTCCAAGTCACTGCCCTTAGGACTTGCCAGCACCATTCATCCTATGCTCTTCTGCTGGGCCAAAGGGCCACGTAGTAGTAGGTTATGCCTAGGATTTGATTCCTTCTCAAGTTTTCCATTCTGTCCTTCTGCCTTGCCTCATGCAGAATGGCAGACCTTGGCCTGATGTGCCTGAACAATTCCACAAAGGGTGGCATTGCACTGCACCCAAGGAAGGTTTTGCACTGCCAGCCATCAGTTTATCTCCCAGTGGGACCAACTCCATGAACATGAGAACAGCAGCATCAGAAGAGCTGGTAGGAATCATTGTTAAANGCCTATTTCAGTGCATTTCTCAATACTCTAGTTAAGCCCAGATGGCAACTAAGTACCATGCAGCCATTTGGGTACTCCTCTTCCCTGTGGTGGGATGCAGAGAATTGGAAAATGGCAAACACCATGGGCTGAGATAAGAACAGTTTAATAAATAAAATATGGTAACTATATAACAACAACAATAACAACAATAGTAAAGAAAAGGGATATAACAAAAACATAAAGAGGACTAAAACTCAATTTTAAACAAGTGATTTGCAATAAAACTGCTCACCACCCACTTAGGACTGCTCAGTCCATCCCTGAGCAGTAAAGGATTCCTTGTGGCAAACTTCCTTTATATAGTGAGCATAAAGTTCTGTGATATGCAATATCCCTCTGGTTAATTCAGGTCATCTGTCCTGGCCATGCTCCCTCTTAGATTCTTGTATATCTGCTCCCTGGCTGAGCACATGAAACTGGAGAAGTCTTTGACTTAGAGTAAGCACTTCTTAACAACAGATAAAACATCAGTGTCTTATCAACATTATTCTCATAGTAAATGAAAACCACGGCACTGCACCAGAAAAAAAATTTAATTATCCCACTCGGAATCAAGACACTCAGGAAGCAAGAAACATGGCAACCAATGCATCAGACCTTGTCTGAAAATTGGCAGTGACTGTACAGACAAGGGCCACTGAGTTGGTCTGCATCTGTTGAAGAATTTGACTTGTTATGCCTGTGCTGTTCACAGCAGAAACCTCCTCCCTGGGATCTTCTGTCTTAACAGGAGTTTGTAATTAAACGGCCCCTCAGGATTCTGGAACTTTTCAGCAGCATTCCAGGCAGTTCAGCCATTACAGAAAACTGCTTATGCAAAAGCTATTGATTTTAACTAGATGAGCAAAGCCAAGCCTCAAGCCCCCATCATCCCCAGTCCCCTTTGATGGATGCCTTAGGCCCAGTTCCACCAATCTTTTCTGGGCTGTGCACCAGTTCTGCAAGTTCACCTGACCTTGGAGCCTTAAATCTGCTGGTCCCTGATGCAGCACTGCCTGACTGAGAAATCTCTAATGCCTTTTTGCTATAGTATAAATACATATATTTTAGTATAAATACATATATTTATATATATACATTTATAATATATTTATATATTCACACATATATATGAGTGGCTAGGAGAAGGAAAACAGAAGTAGCAGAATAAAGAGGCAGCAAGTCCATGTTGAACTGAACTACAAGTTTGTCAATCTCTTGTCCAAGTCACTGCCCTTAGGACTTGCCAGCACCATTCATCCTATGCTCTTCTGCTGGGCCAAAGGGCCACGTAGTAGTAGGTTATGCCTAGGATTTGATTCCTTCTCAAGTTTTCCATTCTGTCCTTCTGCCTTGCCTCATGCAGAATGGCAGACCTTGGCCTGATGTGCCTGAACAATTCCACAAAGGGTGGCATTGCACTGCACCCAAGGAAGGTTTTGCACTGCCAGCCATCAGTTTATCTCCCAGTGGGACCAACTCCATGAACATGAGAACAGCAGCATCAGAAGAGCTGGTAGGAATCATTGTTAAAGAAAGGAGAATGAAAAAAAAAAACCCCTTACTTGGCACCCTGTATCATAGCAGCTGGGTGTCCTCTGTCTCCACTCTCCCAGCTTCTGGATGAGTTACATATGGATCTTTGAGCAATGCACAGGGTTCATAAAACAGTAATGTTCCTTCATGAATATTTCAGTAATTTCATCAGATTATGGATACAATGTTTTTTGTTCCCTATAGTCTCATCATTATGCCTTTTTCTGTGGTTGTGGATAGTTATGTACTGCAGCTCTGTTTTCCTTCATAACTCTGGGCAATAGCTTTCTACCACAATTAGTGATATGGGTGTCTCTGTTTCCTAGTTTCTGGATCAAATAGGATCTTACTCTAATTGGTCCGTTCCTAGATTTTTTAACAAAATCAGCTATTATTATCAATTCCAGCACCAGAAAATATTTTCCAAAGCTGAGACATACTTCTACTTTTGGTAGGCATAGCCTAAGAAGGCACATCGGTTCTTGTGATTTTTGGAAAAAATATTCGTGGGGGGAAAAAAGCTCTGGCCTTAGCATCTTCTGTGCTGTTTATGCAGAATAATTTTCAGTAGTAGCGAGGCCAGTGCTATCTCTGTCTTTGTTGATGATTTGCATGTCTTGTTCATGGCTGAGCTCTATATCTGCCACTTTTCATGCTGCTTCCATTGACAGTATTATTATATAGACTTTTCAACACTTTTCCCAGACATTATCGCTTCTAGCAGTGCATGGCTTCCAAGACCTGGCAGATATCTATTGCCTTTTTGCAAGCACAAATCCATTTCCCTTAATAACCTCTCTCCAAGCCCCTTGTCAGTCACATGGAAAAAAAATTTTGTCCCTAAGCGTATCATTTTCGTAATCTCAGACTGTTACTGCTGCTCATTCTGTCTCGGTTTGGCTGTATATGTGTCAATTCCATTTGTTACAACATGATGAGGCAAAAATTGGTGCTGCTTAGATACAATGTTCAATTTAGGGTTACAGGGTTTCCTAAATATTTTTAAAATGCTCAGCAAAATAAATTTGTCTTCTAGTTGCAATGCTGATACTATGTGTTGATAGAGTTCAAAAACTTCCTCACCCACTGTGTGGACAGAAACCCATGCACCATGTTGCTTGAAAACTTTCTTCTATTTCACTTAACTTTTAGGTTGTAGTTACCTAGGTAAAAGCATTTACGCCCTTTTTCCAGTTCTCTCCTGCAACCCAGGAAATGTAGTGGCTGCCTGAATAAGTCTGGGATGCATTGCTTTGGCTTTGGGCTGCACAACTAGTTTTGCTCTTTTTTCTCCCTCTGTTCTCATTTTAAACCAAATGTTGGAATCCCATGGTACATTATATGAATATTGTCACTATTATCATAATCCACTTGGTAAATGAGGGTCTGTTACTCCACTAAGCTTTTTCTAATATTTCATAAGTTTGTGAGTGAAACTTAATATCCCTTTTTTGGCTCTGGTCATAATTTCCCCCTCTTTATGCATATCTACCCTATAGCCTGTAGTGAGCAGGACAGGAACATATCAGGGTGCAGGTAGGGGGTGGATCAGTCTGACGCCTACTTGAGCAGGTCTGCTGGAGGGCAACCTGTCATCCCACTGCACCAGACTGCAGAGTGACACTGACCATTCCCTTTGCAGGACACAGGGTGGAAAACAGAGTTGTCGTGACCTCACCTGATTCCTGGTTATGGTGGAAATAAGTGGCAGCAGGACAGTGCTGCATCTTCATTGATCCTTGGGGCAATCCTGCCGGTATGGACTAGTGGGTGGGAACAACAAATCTGTAATTTCTGCTCAAAGTAGAAACAAGTGCTGAAAAAGCAGTTGCAAATTAAAGATGTACAAATGCCTTTGGGCAGGCAGGGAAGGAAGGCCAATATCTACTTTAGCAAATGAAAGGAATGCCAGTTTCCAGCTTTGCACACACTCTTGCTGATAGCAAACCACAGATCCCGTCCTGCCTGTCTCTGTATCACCAGCGGCCTCAGCTGAAGACGCAAGAAAAATAGACACGGACTTCTAACTGTGATAGAGTCATTGTTCCACACGAGATCTGACTATATTTTGAAGACATTTAGTTGAATCCACTGCATCGTGAACAATGATGGTTGTGGGAAGCAGAGGTGCATATGGTCTTTTTTGGGAAGAGTTCTTGTGTAAGGACTGGTCCTGCTTACCCTGTAGGTTTGCCTTCATGCCCAGCCATTTGTGAGAGCTCCAGCTGAGGCCAGCAACAGTGTGAACAGCATGGTGCAATTCTCTCTGGGTGACTGGGCTGGCACCACACAGGCTGGTGCTGCTCCTCTGCATTCATGGTCTTCTTCCTTTGCTGCCTCACTGCATGTGGCAGGCTGCAGCTAACCTGGCAGCCACAGCCTGAAACCTCAGCAGCAGCACCCCTGTTTACCCACCACTGCACCTCATCTGTTCCTGGGACAATCTCCCTATGATGGGCAGGACCAGTTCCAGCAGCCACGTCCTTCTCACTGCTGGATCTTTTGTAAGGGTGCATCCAGCAGAACACAGGTAGAAACATAGCCATGCATGAGTGAAAAAGGTGAAGAAGGTAATGTTTTAACTCTTATAAGAGCAAGGTCAAGGTCAAGGTTTATAAAAGATATCAGACTGCTGCTCAGTTCCTTATATGGGTGGAGTCTCAGACGTATTTCTGTTAGGTGTATAGAGACAGACTCACCAGAGCCCATGACCAAGTGCTGTGGCAAAACTAATGAGCCTGGAGGAAGAGCTGTTCTAAGAGATCATGTGGGTATAGCACCCATGACGTGGCTCTTTCACTCTTTTGTGTAAGCCCTGAATTTGTGTTAAATCTGTTAATGGTCCTCTCCTCCTCTTATTTTTTTTTTTCATCTCCCTGTGTCTTCCTCTAGGATATACCATGCGAACAGATAAACTATTATACTCATGTTATACAGCTTACCTGAAAAAATAAAGGTGGGTTTTTGCAGCACAGGAGAGACAGTAGGAAGATACTTTCCAAGTGGTTTAGATCTCAAAGAAAGGCTTATAAATCCATTTTCCAATAATGACAAATAATTTAATAGTGATAATGGAAATGAAAATAATTATGAAACTTATAGCCTGTAGGCAGCAAACCTGCTCTTTATTTTTTTCTCTCTCTGTTCTGTAACTCAGATTGTTTCCTAGTTTCTTTACTATCCTCCGTGTATTTTCTTTCAATTTTGTATGGATCTTAAACATTGTGAAGCCTTTGTCTCCTTTCCTAACTGGTGGAGGAAAAAATACAGAGGGAATAAACAACTTAACTAGGGCTATCCTTAAACAGATGTATTTAAACAAGCACCTAGGTGTCTTAAATTCTTGTAACAGGATATGACAGGGCCATGAGATCACTTGGAACTGTCTACAGAAGGAGCAGATGATGGCTCTCTCTGTCTGAGTTCAGACCTCATGGGAAGGCCCAGAGACAGGTAGCCTAGATTTGTGATGGTGCTAATATAGCAGAAAGGCTTTGGGCTCAGAGCTGTGTCTTAACCAGACATCTCAGACATCAGTTTTCTCTGTCAAGTACCTTGCAGAGCATTGTTTCTAGTTTTCTCTCTGCATGATAGACACCCCACTCCCTTATTCCAAACCAGGAGTGACTAGATCTCAGACTAACTCTGTCATCCTTGGAATTGCCTCTGCTGCCCTATTCCCCTCCACACATACACTTTCCCTCCTGTTGAAGTGATGAAGATGATGTTGAAGTGTTGAAGTGTTGAAGTGATGAAGAATATACGTGGTGGGGGAGGGTAGTGTGAGGACATATTACATAACTTGGTTCTGCATTTGTGTTGCTAGTGGTTACCTTCTGAATTCTGGTATTACCATACCCATTTCAAGTCCCCTGACGTCTGCAGGGTTAAAGTGGAATGAGGCATTATAGTATTATCACATTAGTCACAAAGTGCATTTGTAATGCACATGGATTAGTAATTAAAAAGGTAGCTTTAGCTGTCTGGATGGGTGAGGAGAGCCTGATTTTCCAGGGTCCTCCCTTTAGAAAGAATGCTAGCTGAAGCCTTTAAGGCATCACCAGAATTACACAACAGAAGTCTTCTGTGTCAAGGTGCTTTTTCCTGAAAGAACTAGCAAACACCAGCATTTTTCTCGAAGGGAGTGAGTCAAATTCACTTTAGCTCTGGCATCTCTCTAAGTGGTCCTTCAGAAGTGACTGGTGAGGATGGAGTCATGCACTTTACTCATAAGAGAGAAACAACAGTGTACTTAATTGATATTAAGTAGTAAGCTAACAAAGCTCAACGGTGAAGTGGCAGTAGTTTAACTGATGGCATGATACACTTGATTATTGATTTCATAGGGACAGGGCCAGACAAAACATTCAGGGAGATCCTGCCATTGAGTCATAAGGTTCAGAAAGGACCCCACTGCTTTCTAAACTTCTCAGAAACGAGTCTAGGTGCACCTGGCTTCAATTCTCACCCTAGAAGTGGTCAACAGTTTATGTCTAAAGGATTGTATGAACACAATCACCTCTTTATATAACTTAGCTAGAATTCCAAAGTTTACATGCTATTAATCACTCACCAAGAATGTGCCAAGGAATCTCTCAGTCTCAAAGACTAACCTGGAGAGGTGTCGCTGCTCAAGAGGACATCCTGTTGTGCAGCCTGCTGCCATGCAAGAGAGCTCAGTGGGCTCTGAGCTGCCCACTACTTACAGAATAAGATGGGTATGGAGACAGAAACACCTTGGCATCAATAGAATTTCAGATGGTAGAAACTGTTTTACTGGAATGCTTCACTTCAGTTTACTTGACATTACCTTTCCAATAAGCATGCCCTCTGCTCTTTGCAGTGTTCAAGTTCAAGGAAGATTCAATGCAGAGACCATGCAGAGACCCAAGCCATAAGTCTTATTTAGAAGGCTAGTCACGGTTTTGACTGCCTGCAGCTGAATTCCTCTCCGAGTCCTGCCACTGGACCACCCTACTGGCTTCACGTGGTTGTCACAGCAAGTGATGAAGGCATGATGCAGCTGAGTTCAGCAAGAGTGTCTGTAGCACCTTATTCTGTCAGAGGGTTTCTTGCTGTGATGTTCAGCAGGAAGCCATGTATTAGCGATCTGGCTCCTTTTCATTGTTTTATGGTGCTATGTCTGGCATTATCTGCTACTCAATAATGGTGTAGGACATATTCAAATTTTTCAAACTGCTCTGGTTTGTGTTAAACTCCCATCTTTTAGGTAAGGCTATCACTTGGAAACAAGATATTTTCTTTTTATGTTGTGAATCACAAATTCTGTGTTCCTTCGTCACATTTACTCTAGCGTTGTTTCTGATCCTATTCTAATAAAAAGTCACTAAATTACTTGAATTACAGCACTGCTTCTTTTCTCTGGGGCTTCATTTGCTCTGGATGTATACAGGAAACTGTTGGGTTTCTAAGTGGCTGTACATTATGTGTGGAAGAGATCTGATTCCTCACATCTGGGTTTTTCAGGCTCTGCTTGACTCCTGAAGGAGTTTTGAGAAGACTTTAAGCAGCGCTCAAGGCTTTAAGCCTTGTTCTGTAGGTCTACTCACTGGTCAGTGATACTAGGAAGCCTTTTGTGTGTAGGGCACAACCCATGACTCTGCATCCTTTGCACAATGCCCCTGTTCATGTGTAATGGAAGCAAAGCTGAGGAAGACCTTTGAAGTCCAATTAATTTCCTGTTTGCTGTGGTTAGCTGCAAGACCAAGAAAATTGTTGGATGATCTTTCAGTGCTGTTTCCAGAGGGCTTAGCAGGTGGCCAGCATGGCTGCTATCCAAGATATACTTACTGAAGTTGCACTGAGTCTGCTGCTTAAAGTGAAACTTCAGGGTCTCTGAGCTGGGTGAAACTCTAACTGGAGCTGCACAGATTGCACTCCCACTGAAGCTGAAGTTTTCAATGGATTCAGACTGTTAAACTACATTTGAACAGTGTAATTTGCACAAATTTTCCACCAAATAATTTCATCCAAATTGCCCACTAACTTGCCAAATTATCCTGCAATTTATTGCACTAATTTGTGACATTTAGATGGTCCAAAGGAACAGAGAATAAAAATTTACTCTAAGTCTAGAAAAGTCTTCTAGTTTAGTCAAATAGTGATTATTAGTCTGTGAAATGATGCTAACACTTATATTTCAAATTATATACAGTTAGTTTTTCCAGTCCATATCTGATTTCACCATTTATGGTGACTCCTTTATATTGAATACCTCTTACTTGCTCTCTTTGCTACGTCTGAAGCTGACATTACTCAGATTTTAAGGTTGCATTCATTTGCTGACCAGTAGCTGACCTTGGTGAGTTTTAGTAACCCTGTTATAGATCTGGTTATATGCCTATAGTAGTATTTTCAAGTTCTCTGCTCTCTTCCCATGCCTGTGCTCCTCTATGCTACATTTTTATTCTAGGTCTGTAAGTAGATAGCAGAATATCTACTTGCTATTGCTATCTGTCTTTCAAAAGCAGAAATAACATTTAGGGTCCTGTCCCCATGAAGGCTATATAGTTCAGGCACCCAGCTGCCATTTGTGTTCAACAATTTTCCCATTTGTCAATATACTTCCAGAATATTTTTTATTGATTTTCTTCTTCAACCAGAAGAAATCAATAACAAAACAATATAGCTATTCTTTTCAGAACAGAAATCCTTTTCCTTTATTTGCTTACTGCAATGCAGTGTGAAGCATCCTGAAAACCTGTAGTTCTGGAGTCCTTTAAAAATGACTTTTTAAACTAATTCAAATCTCTTTTATGCATTGAAACATTTGGTTTTTAAAAAAAAAATTAGTTGTCTTCTTGTTACAGAAAAAATTGCTGAAAATCTAAGTCACTTTATTTTAAATAGATACAGTGTTCTCATTGGTTTCACCTCTTTTTTCCTTTCTTTTTCCAATAACCCTCCTGAAACAGATTTTTTTTTTTCATCTTGAAAGTAGCTGAGCTACTAGATTACAAAGGCTCACATTTAGGATACCATACTTACTAGGGGTCCACATTTGCAGGGAAGTGTGCTGTTTTGTCCCTTTCATTTAAAAATGGTACTTTTCTACTTTTTTTTATATATATACTGGAATCTTGCAGGTTTTATAGGACTTGAATTTTTTATTCTGCTTCTTAATTCAATTGTGTTCAGCTGAATTAGAAAAAGCCAAAAGCATTGCAAGCTTGTTTTCTTGGAGGTGGAAATGAAAAGGAACAGTAGATGTTCAATGTTTGAAAAGGCTGAGAGAAGAGTCTCCCTCACTTTGGACAAAACAGCCATTTCCTGGGAAAAAAAACAGTGCAGGAACTTCACAGAAAATGAAGAAGTACTAGTTGGGTACAGAATATGAATTGCTAAATGTCTGCACATCTGGGCAAACCCATGTTCATGTTCAGAGCTGCAGCAGCAGGAAACAGCTGCAGCTTTGTGCAGGACTATTTTGGGACCTTGCTTCCTCAGACAGAGATGGCTGTTTGCCAAAGCATCTCAATCTAAGATTCCTCAGAATCCATTTGTGTGAACGGTAGGAAAACACAAGTTTCCAGCAAATAGGTTTTAATTAGTTTTTTGTGTAAAAAGTACTACTTTCTGATCTTACAGCTTCCTTATGTTATAGAACCTCTGGTGAAAGCTTGTGAGGTGTTTTCCTAGCCTGGGCAGTCCCTTGGGGAAAATGGGTCATCTTCTCAGATAATGTCTTTTCCTTTCGTGGTAGCTATGGTAACAGTGACACCTGAGCTCAGATGGACCGGAGGAGCTGCTTGGTAGGTTATGTCACCCAAATGTTTTCAGAATTTTCCCATTCATGGAAATTGTCTGCTTCAGGCTACATGAGGGTTGTGTTTTCTTTTGTTTTTGGAGTTTTCTCCCACATTTTCTGTAGGGTAAATGAAAATCTACTTCTACTGTCATTAGTTGAAAAGTAAGCTAGCAGTAGCTAGTGATTCTCTTTGAGGTCTGCATGACATTAACATTGCAGTAAATTGGTATACACCTAAGAAAAAAAAATTGGCAGTTTTTTTTAAAAGGCAAACTGTTCAAACAAATATAGGCTGGATACTCCCCTCAGTGGCACTTCATAAATAGTTTATTACTTTTGAAGTTTAAAAATACCATATCTGGAGCTGTTAAATGTCCTTGATTTCTCTGCTTTTAAGTAAAAGTGCGTATGGTTGCACATCAGTCATCCACAAAGCTCTGATTAATGTGATGTCTAAGACAGTAAGCATCAAAGGGAAGTACTGTGTTTTAAATCACTCTTTCTTCCAACAGCAGAGTTCACCAGTGGCTTGAAGGCTGTGCTGTCCCTCCGGAAAACAAGAATTTCTCTTTCACTTTTCAGTGATTCAGAAATACCAGTGGTTCATATGATATGCTGCAATGTGAAACGTATCAAATGAAAATTCAGAAAAGGTTGCTCAAGTCCTGGGTTAGAACTGCAGTGGGAGCTGGTCAGTATACAGGCTGCTTTTGGCAGCTCGGGTGTCCTGAGTGCTCTGGGTGGGTTCTCCACTAGACAATTCTAGTTCACCATGAGGCAGAGAGCTGCCTTGCCATGACTGGAGTGGGAGACCATCTAAGAGCTGCACCAGGGCTGCATGCTTCAGGGAATGCTAGTAGGATGGGTCAGTGTCTCAGAGATTGTCAGCTGCAGCTCTGCTGGCAGAACTGGAAGCACTTCTCTGGAAAGGTTTAGAACAGCTGATGGAAACTTATTGTTTAGTTATGACAAGGTTTCCTCTTTGAAGGTACCTTGCCCTCAGCTTGATTGTCATCTCAGACATGGAGACAAGATAATAGATTTGCATTTGAACATTGTCATGGTTGATATTTGTGTTTATTGACAGTGCTGGCTGGCTCAGGACAGGGAAGTGGCCACAGTGCCAGAGTAGCCCATATAACCACCTTGAGTAGCCATGATCCTGTGCCCTGTCTGTCCACAGGGAAAGATGGGTCTTGCAGAGGCTCACCTGGAGCTGGAAGGCTGCTCAGTAGGTATGCTGCCTTCTCTTGCACTGCCTGCTTGTGCTCCTCTGATGGACCTCCTCCAGCACTCATGAGAGAGGTGGGTGGGGTTGTTGCAGAAAAGGGTGTGCATAGAGCAGCCCAGAAAAACATGCATAGAGCAGCCCAGTAGAGCGGAGGCAGCTTTTAGAACCAACAAACCACTAAAAATATAGTGAAATAGGAATTTGTAACTTCATCTTAAACTTTGTAACACAGTATTCTTCTGGGAAGATCCTGGTTGTTCCTTTTGATGCTGAGGTGAGCCCTCTGTTCTGAGAAAGATGGAGGAAGGCACTTAGGCCACATTATGCAGTTTTGCCTTATCAGGGCAGCCTTTAGTACCTTTACCACTCACTCACAACTGAGCTGCACAAAGAAGATGAGGCAGGGCCTAGCATCTTGCCTGACCCTTGCTGTTTTTAGGATTAATCTTTGCACAAACTGTTTATATCCTGATGAAACTTATTAGTAAGGCTGAGAAACCATTGTACTATGCAATAACTTAGTAACATTTGCATTTTCTGTAAAAGCAAATTCATCCTCTATAAAATCCTTTCAAGGTTGACAGAAGGACTGATTGCTGCTGAGAAATGGATAATTTATCATTTTAACCTGTTATAAAGTATTAAGCAGGTGAATTTGCTGTTACCTTAACTCTCTCCCTGATGCATATGGATTATGATTTAGTATATAATAATGCTATCAGTATTATTCAAATAATGCATTATGCTACCATATATTTTGCAAATGTATTCTGGCAATTTGGTGTAGTTATCTCTTGATTTAGCTCTCTTCCGTCCCCCAGTTATCTTTTGTCTATACCCTGCTTACCATAATTATTTGTTTCTAGGCTGTGTCTTCTGAGAGGTGACACTGCATCCAAGGAAGGGAGAAGGGGAGTGCTTGTTGACATTTTAGTCTTTTCTAGGGCTGAGAGTGTAAGTGTTCTGTTGGGGGCATGGAGGTGGAGTCCACAGTTGTGGAGGTTAGGTTCTGATCACCAACACCAGCTGGGCTGTGTGCACACAGTAAAAGTTCTGCCCTGAATGAAGAAGTAACAGGTGATGGGGCAAAGGCTGCACATTTCTTTTCCCACACCATCACTTGCCTTGCTATCGTCTGTCCCTCTCTCTGATCCAGAGGGTAGGGCTATTAGACAGCAGCTTGTTTCCTAAGTCCCTCACAGCAGTGATGCCCAAAAGCCCTCCCACTCTTTGGTTTGTTTTTTTAACCCATACTATTCCCTTTTCTCTTCCCTCTGGATAGTCTTCAATACAGGGAAGGCCCACAGGCTACCAGGTAATGAGGAAAGTTCATTCCAGTTCCTGGCTGGTTAGTTAGGTGTAGGTGAGCTTCACAAACTCTGTAACTAGGTAGCCTGAAAGAACAAATCATGTTTTGGAAGAATGGGTGTGAGGGTCTCTACAAACATCAAACCGCAAACTTTGTTACAGAATCCAACAGGGTCTAATTTTTGAGCTTTAGGGAAGAGTGTGCAGGTTTAATAAGCTTATGAATAGTAACTTTTCTGCCAGGATGGGCTTTAAGCTAATCTTAATGATCATACAATGTATGATATGGAGGGGTACATATTAAAGGGGGAATATGTATTTGGCAGTCTGAGTACCTCAGCCAATTGGGAAAGGAAGAGGGCAAAGGAAGCTGCATGTTCCAAAAACTCGAGAGATGCCACAGGGGTATGTCCCAGTGGACTCTCTTTTTACTTGAATAAAGTTGATCCTTTTCTGTCTTCTTTGGGGACAGTGGCCTTTGGCAGTGTGATTTTCTGGGGACTTGTACAGGAAAAGCTTTCACCTTCCAGGGATGGCAGATGGCAAATGGACACATTTGGGGACTCATACAGGAAGGCTTTCACCTTCCAGGGATGGCAGATGGCAAATGGAGCTCCTGGCACACCTCACCCACTATTAGACGACCACTCCCTTCAGCGGTGGCCAGCACTGAATGACTGATTGGATACTTGAGAGTACCAGTGAGTGACAGACCACAGGGGTCCGTGAAGAGGTCTACAGGGAGGGACCACTGAAAATCTCACCACAGACCGCAATGGGAATTTCAGAGAGTAAGCATGCAAGGATGCCCAGGAAAGCAGTGAAAGAAAGACAAGAAGGAATCTCAACAATAGCGGTTATGATCATGGAATACCTCTAGATACTTCCTTGGGGAGAATGCTGAGGTCCTGAGATAGTTTGTGCATTCCCCCAGAGGTAACTAAGGAAATTATCGTAGAATATTGTTATTTTATCTGGCCACAATATGATCAACTAAGAGGATTTAAATGGCCCTCTTCTGGGACAGATGATGTTAGTTGTCAAAATTTTCATTGTATTTAAATTATACTGTGAAAGGATTGGTTGAAAAGGAATATGGAAAAATATGGTTAAGGCAAGTACCCGCAGGAGTCCATGCAGTAAGAAAAAAGAAGAAGGAGGAGAAGGAAATGAAGAAAAGAGTAAGAATGAGGATTAGGACATTTTCCAGTACCTTCCCCCACCTTGTCTTCAAAATCTACAAAGATCCAGAGCCAGCTGCAGATCCCCTATGTAGCATCGTGGTACAAGCGAAGCCCTCAAGAGTCCTGTACTCACAAGCTTGGAGCTCACTGCTACTTAATAAAGCTGACAAAACAGGCAGGATGGGTCTTTGTACGATCTCCAGCAAACCAGGTTTATTGGTAGACAGGGACAGGGCACAAAGCTGAGGAGCGTCCAGGGACGAAGATAGGGTGTAAGCTGAGGGCACAGGGTTTTATATGGGAAGGTGAGGGCAGAGTTGAGGGTCAGGATCCAATGGATGTGGGGAAAAGTGGTGCAACGGTGGGCTTAAGGGTCAGGTCAGCCAATAGGAAAACAGGGGCAGAGGAATGCATTAAACTAGGGCCAATAAGGGGACAAACAAGGGAGAACGTTCTAGGGAATATCCAAACATGGGGAAGAGGGACTGAACTGGGGCAATTAGGCCAACGGACCAATGGGGCAACATAACTTTACATATATCAGCATGTGTCTGCAAAGATCCATGGAGAAGCAAGCTTCTCATCATAACCTAAAGTCTATTCCTCTTATTTGGGACCAATCCTCCATGGAGGGGGGGCTGAGACTCTAATGGGAGATCCCTGGGCTTCCACACCCCTGTATCTACAACTTCCAGGACAGTGAAAACAAGGAAATACTGTTTCTGTAGCCCCTCACACATACAGCAAGGCGAGAGAATAGGATATCATATCCGTCTCCAGAACTAGAGAGAGAGCCTACTATGAGACACCAAGTGCCCCTAGGACACTGGAGACTGGGATCCACCAGATGCCCCTGTGTCCATTGGGGTTCCATTGGGGGGTCCAGGGTGGAAGACTGGGGTTTTTAATTGTGCTAGTTACCTCTCAGGATATAAGAGGGCTGAAAAAGGAATTACCCCCATATTTGGGGTGGGGGGGAAAGATAGAGGAATATTTGGGAAATGCAGATTATACTTGGAAAGATTTGGATTTCCTTTTAGGCATTTTTTTCAGGATACAGGAAATATGGATTATTTGCAGAAAACTCACCAGCTGTGGGAGGATGAACACCCAGAGGCCATGGGAAGGGCTGGACAAAATTTACCTACAGTGGCTGATGCAATTCCCCAAGTGGATGATTCAATTCTGATAGATCCTCAGTGGGACCTGAATAATTAAACCAGACTGGCTTACATTTGAGATTACAGTGGCTATTTAATTAGAGCAATTAAAACAGTGGTTCCTAGAACTAACAATGCTATATTCTTAGAGCAATTGAAAAATCAAGAGTCTCTCTCTCTGTCTAGAAAGGACTAGGGATGCCTTGAGGAAAGAAGGAGGTTTGGACCCTGAGGAACCAGCCTTTGATACGTTGCTGAAGGTAAAGTTTGTCACCAAATCCTGACCTCATATAAGAATACAGAAATATGAGGAGTGGCAGGGTAGGCCCCTCAGTGTGCTGGTTAGAAAGGCAGAGCAGGCACATGTAAGAAGGGGTGAGGAAAAGGCAAAGGTGACAGCAAGGGTAATGGCAGTTTTTACAACCCCTGAAGCAAAAAGCACAGTGACATCCAGGACAAAAGGGAAGGGGGCAGTCACCAGGATTTAACAGGAATATGTCATCCTCAGTGGTAGAGGGTCAGCCAAGAGAGTATTGAGAAGAAGTTAATGTCCTATTTGTAAGAAAGAAGGACACTGGCAGAGGGAATGTCCCTAGAGAAAAGTGGGCCCTTGTGAGGAGAAAGTCCACTGGCTGAAAGCTCCCGTTATACCAAGGACCTACCACACAGGAGCACTTAATAACATACAAACTGGGTCTGGATCAAGAGGAAATACACATCCTAGTAGACACAGGAGACTCTTGGTCTACTTTCAATCTTATGCCAAAGTGGGAGCAATTGTCAAAATGATCTTTGGTTATTCAAGGGGTGGATGGAGAAGATGAGCGAGTGTGTCCTATTCAACCACTCCTGGTGGATGTGGGCAATAAATACAAGATGCATGAATTTTTACTTGCTCCAAACTGTGATTGTAACCTATTGGGAAGAGAATTAATGGCTAAATTGGGAATGCAAATCAATATTATAAAAGGTGATACAGAAGCTAATGCTTCTGAAACAGTGTGTAAACTCTGTGATTAAGCTTAAGCTAAGTGGTTCCGGAAGTGTGGGCAGGCCCAGGGAAATATGGAAAATTAGATATGGAGACTCTGCAGATTATTTTGAAACAATCTAGACAAGTGGTCTCTAAGAAGCAATGCCCTATTTCAAGAGATGGAAGAAAGGGATTACAGTTTATTCTTGAGTTCTCACTAAAGACAGGTCTTTTGGAGCCATGCACGTGTCCCTATAATTCTCCCATCTTGATGGTTAAAAAGCCAGATAGAACCTATAGAATGGTGCAAGAATAATAAATGAGATTATTAAACCAAGGCATCCCATGGTCCCAAATCCTTATACCATCTTGAACCAGATTCCCTCCTGATATCATTACTATTTAGTACTTCCTTTAAAGGATGCTTTGTGGGAATGCTGACTTATAGAAGATAGTAAACAGTATTTTGCTTTGGAATGGGAACTCAAAGACGAAGAAGAGAAAATAGGAAAGCAACAACTGACATGGGCAAACCTTCAGCAGGGATATACGGTCTTATTTGGACTAGCCTTGCAAAAAAATATTGAAAGAATTTACTTTCCTCCCAGGGATTAGGTTACTGCAATATGTGGATGTCTTGCTCGTATCAGGAGAACAAGAGGAAGTGGTGGAAGAAGCCACTGTGAAATTGCTTAATTTTCTAGTTAAAATGAGGCTTAGAATATCTGAAAAAAAAGAAAAAAAGCACAAATGGTGGAGGAAAAGGTTAAATATTTGGGACATACTTTGACTGAAGGCTTGTGATGCATTGACATAGAGAGAGTCCATGGAATTTTAGAAGTACCATTACTCAGGACTAAAAAAGATCTGTGACAATTTTTTGGACTAATAGGGAGGATGTTTCAGAACCTGGATTGAGGACTTTTCTGTCTTAGCCAGACTCCTGAATGACCTTTTAACAGAAGACAGCCCCAATGTTGTGATATGGACATCAGAAGGAAAGCAGAGCTTCAAAGCTTTAAAAAGCAGATTAACCAAGGCTCCAGCCCTTGCCCTTCCAGACAGGGAAAAAGAATTTGAACTACATGTGGATTTCTAACAGAGACATGCCAAAGGTATTCTAGTGCAAGAACATGGGGCTACTCGAAGACAGGTGGTTTATTTTTCCAAAATGCCACCCCAGTGGCAAGGGGGTGGCCCCATTTTTTGCATTATTGTTCAGCCATAGCTTTATTGGTAACAGAGATATGAAAACTAACAGCAGAAGGATCTCTTATTGTTAAAGTCTCGCATCAAGTTAAGGCTTTGTTAATCAAAAGAGCTTCTAAGCTGTTGACCAGCATTAGGTTATTACAGTACAAAGCTTGTTTGATGGAACAGGAGGATTTAGAATTGAGAAGCAGTGAAGAGTTTACCCCTTTTAGCCTGGAGAAGGGTTTAACCCAGCCTCCAATTTAACTGGTCCCAAAACACCTGAAGGAAACTCATGGCTGTATTCAAGTAATAGATCTCCAGACCCCAGCTAGGCAAGATGTATGGAATACCACTTGGCCAAAAGGTGTTTATTGATGGATCTTCAAGAGAAATAGATGGAAAATCAGTTACAGGATATGCTATAGTGAAAGGAAGGGAATTGTGTGAAAGAAGGAAGCTACTATCCACATGATCAGCACAGAGTGCAGCATGATATGCCGTAGTAAGAGCCTGCAAATGGTGTCAAAGAAAGGTGGTAATATATTTACAGATTCAAAGGATGCATGTAGGGTGGTACATGTGTTTGGGAAACTGAGATGAAAGAGGTCTATTAAATTGCAGAGGGAAAACCTTAGCTCATGAGGGTTTAATGACTCTTCTATTGGAGGCAGTTAATCTACCAAAAGAGGTGGCAATAATACATGTTAGGGGACATCAGGCAGGACACTCAGGGGAGGCAATAGCTAATTGAATGCTGGATGAAGAACCTCAGAAATCAGCACTTTTTCCGTCTCTAAGATCTTCCTTTTGCTCCCAGTGGCTTAATGGCTGCTGGATGGTAAACAATTGGATACTGAAGGTTTTGGTCCTACAGATATTAAAACAACTCAATGAAGGGAGTGACTGGGGCTCTCGGAAGCCTTCCTCAAGATGCATGCTGCCTTGGGTCTTTTTCCTCTGGCAAAGTGAGCTACAGAAGGTTGCTTGATATGTGCCAAAGCCAATAGTCATTACAAAGAAAGCTGCCAGGGAGGGAGACCTTGGGCTGTGTGCCCATTTGGATGCCGCCAAGAGGATTTTACTGAAATGCCCTAAATGGGAAGACTTAACTTATGGTAATAGCATGAGCTAACAGGGTGGCCGGAAGTGTTTCCAGTTGCTTCAGCAGCTACTGGATGTGTTATTAATACAGTTTTGGAACAAATAATTCCAAGATATGGGATTGTGAAAGCAATAGACTCTGATGGAGGAACTTATTTTACAGAAAATATTTTCATGGGGTTATGGCAGCTTTAGGAATATAATGGGACCTCCATACCCCCTGGAACTCTCAGAGTTTGGGCCCAGGAGAAAGAATGAGTGGAGAAATAAATAAACACTTTTTGAAGCAGGTGTTAGAATCTAAGAACATCTTAGAAACTGAGATGGTTAGAAAAAAAACATGGATATGGTTTTTGCCATTATGTTTAGCCAGAACATGAGCCAGACGCAGAGAAGATATCAAATTTTCTCCCTTTGAATTATTGGTTGGGGTTCCTTACCCTGTTAATTGTCAGCCCAGTTGGGGAGGTGGAGACAAGGAAAGTATATTTAAAACTGTAGGTGGCCAGAATACTGTCTCTCATGAAATCTCTTCAACAGGAGGCCAAATTAGCACAGACCCTGCTTTTGGACTTTGCTGTTCATAACATGCAGCCAGGAGATTGAGTCCTAGTTAAGAACTGGAAAGAAGCACTGCTGGTGGCAAAGTGGCATGGGCCATACCAGTTGTTATTGACCACAGAAACCACAGTCAAGACAGCTGAACGCAGGTGGGTCCGTCATATTCAGGTCACAGTCTCTACAGCTCCAGAGATCTGGACTTCTCAGATGGAGGAAAAAGATGGGGAAAAGACTGTGGCTAACTCTCTGCAAAAGTAGACAAGTTCAGTAGCCACAGAGCATGTACAAGGACCTCCCTCCACTTCGGATCTCCAGTGACTGGGGGTCTAATACAAGCTGCCACTTTTTCCTCTGTGCTATGTTGTTTCTGTGTATTTACATGCCACATCTGGTGTGGAGGACAACATGCAAATTAAATGAGTTATTCTTGTTTGCAAATATATGACAGTGGAAAAGTGTTAGAACAAATAACAAAAGAAATAATAAAGTTAGTGCATGTACTGGTCCAGACATGGAAAGGTTGGGAGTGGGACGTATTTTTGTGGTTACCTGGTGGGCCATGGATCAAACAAATGTTATTCTTTTTCCTTTGTGCAATAGCAGCTTTAATTTTTATACCATGCCAAGACTAAAAAGTTGAGTTAATGGTAATTAAAGTTTATAATGACAAGTACTGAGAAATATGAGGAGGGATTTGTAGAAGAATGGGTGTATATGCCTTTACAAACAAATTCTGTAACTAGGTAGTCTGAAAGAACCAATCATGTTCTGGAAGAATGAGTGTGAGGGTCTCTACAAACATCAAACTGCACAAACTTTGTTACAGAATCCAACAGGGTCTAAATTTTTGAGCTTTAGGGAAGAGTGTGCAGATTTAATAGGCTTATGAGTAGTAACTTTTCTGCCAGGGTGAGCTTTAAGCTAATCTTAATGATCATACAATGTATGATATGGAGGGGTACATATTAAAGGGGGCGTATGTATTTGGCAGTCTGAGTACCTCAGCCAATTGGGAAAGGAAGAGGGCAACCTGTGTTTGGGAATTCAGGATAAAAAGGAGACAGCATGTTCCAAAAACTCAAGAGATGCCACAGGGGTATGATCCACTGGACTCTCTTTTTATTTGAATAAAGTTGATTCTTGCAAGACTTTTCTGTCTCTTTTGTGGACACTGGCCTTTGGCAGCATGATGTTCCACACATTAGCATGGGTCAGTCATGAACAGGGAAAGGAAGTTCACTTCTTGAACTCTGTCGGGCTTGGTGCTGTGACCAGTTCCCCGGGGAGCCTGTTCCAATGCCCAACAATCCTCTGGAAGAAGAGCCTTTTTCTAATATCCAACCTAAACCTGGCAGAGTTCATATAACTCCCTTGGGTCCTTTAACTGGTGACCATGGAGAAGATATCAGTGCCTGCCCCTCCTTTTCCCCTCACAAGGAAGTTGAAGACTGCAATGAGGTCTCTTCTCAGTCTTCTGCACCCTGAACAAACAAAGCAACCTCAGCTTTGTCTCTCCTTGTATGTCTTCCCCTTGAGGCCCTTCACCGTCTTCACTGTCCTCCTTTGGTCACTCTCTAAAAGCTCTTTGTCCTTCTTATACTGTGGCACCCAAAACTGCCCCTAGCACTCACGATGAGGCTGTTCCAGTGCAGAGCAGAGCGGGACAATCCCCTCTCCGGACTGGCTGGTGATGCTGTGCCTGATGCACCCCAGGACACGGCTGACTCGCATGATACGAGTGAGAGGTTAGCTACACAGAGTCATGGGCAGATGCCCACACCTGTACACAGTCTGTGGACTTGCAGGTGCCCCACTGGCTGTGGGTAACAGATTATGGCCAAAATGAGCACTTTTTCTGTAGCAGTTTTCTCATAGCAGTCTCATTTGGGACAAAATCTTCATATTGCAGTTAGAGGTTGGCAAATAACTATGCTGTGCTGTTACTAGATTCATTCCTGCTTGCACTGGCCAAAGGGTTAGCTGCTGAGAATATTAGGAGGTTCATGCACTCCATTTTGTTTATTCAGCTGACATCTCTGAGTAGGATCATTATCAGCCTGAGTACTCAGAGTGAGAGCTGCATTATCCACCACAATCTCCAAATACATCAAAAGAGACTTGGAAAGAGATATTTAATCCTTTTCTAATTTAATTAGAAAAGCGGAGAACATATGATAGCCACAAATTAAAACTACTATCCACCATTCTATTTCAAATTTTCCTCTTGTCCAAACCCTCTGAATAGTGCTGTGAGCCCATGGCAGTGAGGGTGTTGCTTAGAATTAGACTTGACCTTTTGGCAGGTGATTGCCTCCTTCCCTCATGGGATTGTTGTGTCAGTGGAATGGCCTCATTCCCTTTCTGTGCAGATGGAGGCTGATGGAAGGATCCCTATCAAAACTGTGCTGCTCTGATGTCTTTGCTGCACGTGCTCTGCAAGTTGCACTGTCTTGCAATGCCTCCAGACACCTTCTGTGAAAGGAATATAAGCACCTATATGACTGAGAACTGCTATATTTTTCTAAGACTTAATTTATTTTAAAAAATTACGTGACCATAATTACAATTTTCAGGAACAGTTCAGACCTAAGATTCTTTGCTGCACTTTCCACTCCCTTCCATTGTTCCTGCAGAATTCAAGAACCTTCTATTGTTGTACTGAGCAACATATGTTATGTCTGACTAAGCCATGTCAGTGCTGTGCTGTTTTCCATTCTCTCCTGGCATCTCTGGAGAAAATGCACTGTAGCACCGTACTCCCAACAACCTACTGTGTTTCACTTCATTCACAGAGGGTATGTGGTTCTGTGTTTCCTGATGGGATTGCAAGCTGAGAAGGCTTAGAGATACTGATTATTGCCATTATTAGATTTTGGAGGATCCCACCTACTGATTTGGGGACAGAATAATTTCTATCCGTGCTCATTTGGAGCAGGATGGGGTGGAGGACAGCATGATCTCTGGCAGCTAGTGATGCTCTAACCTATACAAATATGTTCAGCTTTGGAAAAACCTTATCAGTATGCATATCTTTGCTCTGGCCTTCACAGCATTTTTGCTTTTGAGAGAGGAATCAGCAACTGGTAATGCAGGTGTGCTTGACTGTTGTAATTTGGTGGATGAGCTCATTTAAAAATGAGTTGCACCACTAATTGTTTTGCCAACATAGGAGCTGTAAGTTGTCACTGTGCATTTTTTAGGGCTTTGCAAAAGCTGGAAATTCCTCTGTACTTGTGTGAAAGCTGTTCCAGAAAGTGCATACGCTGTGAAGGTTGTAACTTTTCCTCGCACTTTTCTTTGCACATGATCTGGCCAGGCAGTTTTACTCTTCCAGTGGTGATTATGTTGCTCTATGATAACTCTGAATTCTGTTTAGAACTCCTTGAAAAAAGATTTGACTGTATTAAATTTTAATGGTAATTGAATTAAAACAGATTCAGCTCCCAAGATTTACCTGTATTAAAAACACCCCCATACTAAAGCAAACCAGTGAAAGATGCTTAGCCATACTTTGGAGAAAATGGGTTAATGCATGTTGCCTACTTGACTGTTAATGACTGATTGCTCGTGATCCTGAGATTTGGATTGTCCTTTGCATCAGGTATCACCTATTTTCAGTACCTCACAATGTGGAAACCAGAGCAAAGCTGAGACACAAGGAAGCAGTGGGTATGTGCTGCCAGGGATAGGGTTTGCAGAGAAAGGTGTAGGGAGGCATGGTCTTAACAGGCTCATTTTGGAATAATATGTAAAGAAATGCCTTTTAGATTTTGAGAAGAGAGTGAAGACATGATAGTACTATGTAATACACAATGGATTGCTTTTCTTGCTGAAAAATTATTTTTTCCCAAGTCCAGAACTTGAAAATCTTTCAAGAGATATTGAAAAATCACCTAGTGTTAGGATAGGGCTTTGAATGACAAGAAGAGTGATACTGGCTCTGAATGTGGCCATTCTAATGTCAGTGACACAGGAGTGAGATCATTAGTGGTCTTGATTGTTATTCCAGTCATCTAGTCCTTACTGCCTGCAGAGTGAATGTGGTGGCCAAGACTGTTGTAATGAGATCCTGGAAAAATAATGGTGTTTTCTGAACCCAAGTGTAAAAAAAGGATCTCCCTCCTTAAGCCAGTGTGGTGATTCTCCCCTCTTTTCTCAATCTATGTCCCCTGAAGGATGACACAGAGGTTGCCTGATGATTCACAGTATGTGATTTGTGATCAGACAAAACCGACTTTCCTTCAGATATGTTGTTAGTCTCTTGGTACATCCATCTTCATCTTTCCTTGCTGTCTTCTGAAGAGTGCAAGAAAGCAAAGGCTTTGTTTCTGACCAGGCTAGAGATCTTCCTAAAACTGGGTGAGGCATGCTTTTGGAGATTTGTCTGGGCTTTTAACACCCTCCCATTTTACTTGGGGAGAAGGGAGGAAATTAGGAGACACTATCCTTGTGTAGACATTGGTGTAGACATTATTTCTGCTGACTCACCACTGCCAGTTCTCCCCTTCCCCCTGCTCCAAGATATTTTCATGAATAATGAGTGGGCTCCAACAGTTCTAAAAACACAACTGTGGCTGCAGCAGAGGAGTATGTTTTCTGGGTACGTTGCCACCCACAGGAAACGACAAGAGGTTTTTGTTGCTGGTTTGGGGTTTTTTAAAATTTGATTATAATCATGGTATACCTCTGAATCAAGTAGACTGAAACAAGTTCCACATTTATGTTTGTTGTGTGACTTGTGGTGGCATACAATACACCTAGATCCCCAAACATGTGACTGTGGCTCAGCTCTCTCTGTAAACTCCTGTCCTCTTTTGTGCACTTTTACAATTGCATTATTATCTCTCCCTGAAGCCTGGCTCCTGGTTCTCTGTCATCAAGATTCAATCTTAAAAGTAACAATCAGGATATAAAGATCAGCAGTAGCTTTGGAGCTATCAAGGTCTGTGAAGCAAGAAACACGGTGTTCATCTCACTCCAGCCTCCGGAGACTGGAATAAATTGTGTATTAGTGAAGGTCATCAGAGAAAAGGAGCCACTCAGTTCTGTGTGCCTGCAGACCACAGCATGGACAGGCCACGCTGGAGGGCAGAGGGTGATTCTGCTGTGTGGGTATCCTGAACCTATGATTTCTGAACCTATGTCCTCAGATCCCACTGACCTTAGCACCTTGTAGGATTGAGAGAACAGAAGCCTTGGTTCTGGCTCAGACACCAGGGGACTGGTTCTGGAAAGTGCTGTGTGTGCAGTGGCATCCAAGCCTAGATGTGAGTATAGATTTGCCCTGAATCCTTTTCCTGTTCCAAACTTCTGCTTGTAACTCTGATGAAACAAGGACCTTCAGGCTTTGCACAGTGATCATTCATGTCCTGACCATACCTTTCTGTGATGCCAGGACACCATGGCTTCACTGGGACTTTTCCACATAACAGCCTCCTGCCCGGAAGGGAAAGCAACTCCCTCTCTGTGGCCTCAACATCTCTGATACCTCCATCTAATGAGGCATCAAGGCAAGAGCTAAACCTAGAGAACAAAATAGTTCTCTCATGTCTGTATGGGAGGAAGAGAGTCTGTGTTTCTGTTAATCATGGCCAAAAGGGAAGCAAAAGCCCAGGTCTCTTCCTTGGTTGGAGGCTGAAGGATGGGGTTAAGTGTCAGGAGTAAATAGTGTCAAGAATAATAACGCATCTTGCCTCTTCCATCACTATGCCTGTGTAGGTACAGGCACTCCCCCATGGCTCTTCATGTTGTCAGGCCGTTGCAGAAGCCTCTGAGATGTTTTGTGAAGGACCTGCACAAAACAAAGAAAGGGATTTCCAAAATAAGATGGAAGCACTTAGAGAGCTCAGAAGAGTAGGAAGGCCCACAAGGCAAAACATGTATTTGCTGTTTATTACTCAACTGATGATTTTCCATTCCTTAACTGTTCCCTCGCCACAGTCTACTTTTAATAAGAAAGTGAACCGCTAGTAGTTGAGTGATGAGTATTTCAAAGATTGTGAGTTATGTGCCAAAAATTCAGGGGATTGTTCAAAATAACAGGATAAAAAACCTATATATTTTATAGATTTTATGATTTTCTTTTTGGTATCTGATTCTGTAGTAACCTGTCATTTTAAAGCTTCTCTCCCTACAACTTCAAAGATATCTTTCCCTTCATAAAAACATAGTTTTTCTCCTGAATTCAGTACCTGGGGTTATAAAAGAGAAAAAAACCACCAAGCTAAATATAAAACTGTAAAATAAAAACTAAAAAAATTTAAAATTGTAAGTATTCTGATTTGATGACACTGAACTGATGATGATATTAGTGTACAGGTTATGAATATGTATATGTATTTGTATTTGTATATGTATTTGTATTTGTGGGCTTAGGGCAATAGTCAATCATGATCTCAATCTAAAGCAAACATGAAAGGATCTTTTGTAGAATTGGAATTTGGTGGAACACACAAATACCTAAGAAGTTTCAATCTGTTTGCAAAATCAAAACAGAGGAATGCTGGCTGCCTTTTTTGTAGACCCACTATAAAATACAATACAGTTTAACATCAGTCTTCATGCATGAAGAATCAGAGTAGAGTCTGGTATGTATGGGTGATGTAACAGCACATGTATTTTTGAGCATTTAGTACCAGGATGCTTTTGGGAGCATGGGGAAGCTGGTGGGAGCAGTACAATGATGATGGACTATTATAAAAGGAGATGGATGCAGGCCCTACAGAAGCATAAGAAACACTGAAGGTAGAGTTCTCAAAATACACATGTAACTCCTTGCTCATGCACAAAAATAAATGGCTTGCTAGGTCCATTCTCTGTCCAAGTGGAGCTATGGGAGGTCTTGGATACATGGTGGTTCTTCAGTTCTTCCCTTTCTTCTGTTGCTGCAATAGGATGTGGGGACAGACAAAAGGCCCAGGCGGGAACCATCTCATCCAGCCCCCAGCCGCCGACAGAGACAGCACTAGATCTGGATTTCCTGTGGTGCGTGCCCATAACATAACAAGGTAGTCTTGCCTGGGGCTATGGTTTCTGAAAACTAGTTATTCATGCTATGGTGAGAGGAGGGAGTTTGCTGCTTAGTGGGGCAGATGCACCCCTGACTTCCATGCAGGAGCACCTGCTGGCTCCGTACAGGTTGGCCCTGTTCACAGAAGGAGGAGCAATATACTTTCTTCTTTTCCAGCCTCCTTCCTCTGGGCAAAATGAAAGCTGTGCCTGTTATGTACACAAAGATGAGGGATATTTTTGCAATGCTCCTGTCCAACCGGCAGTGACATTTTTCTGTCTGTTACAACCCCCCTCCAGACTCCTTATTTGTACTAGCTACTTTCACCTAGATTTGGCAGAGGACCAGGGTTTTGGAGCATGGCAAGTGAAAAAAAAAAAAAAAAAGAAAAAAAGAGAAATATGGGTAGAAGAAAGGGGAGAGAGGATCCCTGTTTGTGTGCTAGGCAAGGGAAAGGTAGTAGTGGTGTGAGATCAGCCTCTGCTCAGTGCTAGTGGATTTATACTGCAAACAGCTCTGATAGGAGCATTCATTCTCCTGTGGGTACAACCATTTGTCATCGGTATTTTTTAAACAGATTTTTACTGACTTTTCACATATTGATGGGATGTGCAATTTTTATTGTCAATCACTCAGCAGAAAATCAAAAACTCGTGCTGAAATCGACTCTTTCCAGGAAGACAAAACTTTGGTTGGACTTGGACACCATTTATCTCCTTCCCATTGCATGCACTTTGTGTGGTGACAGCACCTTCAAAACAGATGTGTTAACACATCTGGGAGCTTAAGCTGGGTGGAATTGACTGTGTAAGGATGCAGAATGTCAGATTATTGAGTGCTTGGGAATGTCTGTACTTTGTGGCTCTAAAATGCTAGCTGAATAAGCAGCATGGAGAGATCATAATAGCATTGCATGCGTTTAACACCTAGCACTTACGTGGTTCTTTCCTGTCTGAGATTTTACTTTTGGAGCTTAGATATCTTAGTACAATAGAGATATCCCATGAAATTGCTTGACTGTGCTACTATGTATTATTTTCTTTAGTGCCTAGGACTACCTAAGACAATAGCTCTGCCATGTTAAGCACTGCTGACACCTGTTGTAAGGGAAAATCCATCCTACGGAGGTTTTGTAATCTAAATAATCAGTCATGGACTGAGAGGAGTAGATAGAGGCAAAATCCAAAGTGCTATTTTGGAGAAACAGTGGAAAGAAATTGGAATAATCTTCAGTTTTAAACATTTGAGATTTTGAGGACCTTGTTTCATCAAAAGAATAAGTCATGTTAATTTCACAGTCAGAAATTACTCAGGGGGGATCCATTAAAACTCCTTTTCTCCACCATCTTGGTAAGGGAATTTCTTCATAAAGGAGGGACTGCTGCCCCAACAAGAGCCATCCCTTGAAGGGATGCTAGTGAGGTCAAGGCCAGCTGGTGGTTTAGCCCACAAATAAGACCAGTTTGGCACATCTCCTACCAGCCCCCATTGATGTCCTTCCCAATTCTGGTGAGGGCAGCACACACACAGTCTGCCCTCATGAGTCATATGATCAAAATGAGCCGTCTTTTGCTGTTAAATTTCATTTTGCCGATGCTGTACATTTTGAACGGAGGCTTTTCAGATCTGGTAGCATTCATTTTTTATTGTTGGAAAGCGTATTTTGTCCACTTATCTTGTATGCAAAATGTCTGTTCTGCTACAGCTCAAACTTCCATAAAAAATTTACCATGGAACAGAACTGAGCATAAAAACTGTGAGCCTGCGCAGATGTTCCTGTGAGCCCCAGCCAGGTAACTTTCAGGGTGTTGATTTAAGGTCTTGGTAGACAAGCCCCCACTCCTCCTCCCTCTTACCTATATGCAAGCAATTTAGCAAGACACAGCCCTTATAGAGGAGCTCCTCCAGTCATTATGCAAATCAGTCCTTTCAGCCACATTTGCATAATTGAGGAGCTGCATGGAGGGGCTATGTCCCTCCTCCCTGACTGTTGGAAAGGGTTGCTTTAGCTTGTTTGCTGAACTGTTGAACAGATAAAGATAACCATTTTCTGAAGTGATCCTGTTTGTTCATAAGCCTATTAGACAGTGCTATTTTTAATTCTTTAACACAGTGTGTTATATAAAAAAAATACAAAAAGCAAATTAGTTAGTTACCATAGCAGGTAGCCTCTTGGACTGCAATCAGTGAAGCAGATATTAACATGGAGAAAGACTCATTAACTTTAGCAAAGAGACTCTTTCCTCGCAGCTAATAAGTGAGTCATACAGGTACATCTTCTTGCAGAAACTAGATATTTTTCCCATCACAGTCAATTGAACTGCCCATATTTTATAGCCATCTGTCTGCTTAGGGATGTGTGTGTGTGATTTGTGTTGTTTAATGTACTTTAAAATCCTAGCTTCAAAAGCAGATGTAAGAATAAAGGGTTTGTTTACTCATCAATATTTCCATTAAGGCTGGATAAAATCTTCTAAGCAGCATAGCAGTATTGCCAGATATTATGTCATTTAACAACCTGAATAAAGTTTGTATCATATAAACTGAGGACTTGTAACAGAATAACTTTTATCCCGTGCTATGGATTTTAATTGTGTATCTGAGGCTCTGATCCTCAGGATTCATTCACCATCCCCTCATCTAACCCTCCACTCATTAGCTGCTGCCTGACACCTTTGTAGCTGTTCCCAGCTTTGGGAAAGGCCTCTGATAAATAAGACTGCCCTGTGGCAAAAGGTAAAATGCTAATGTTTTTTCTGTGCTTCTTCACATTTGGGGGGAGCTGCACACGCTGACAAACACCTGATAAACTCTGTCCAAAGGTTGATCATGTGCAAAGCACATCTCATTCCTTACCTTCTTCTTGGTCAAATGTGAGGACATTTTCTGCTATATCTTCTCTGCTAATACATTTTCTCATCTTCAGAAGTAATAACAACTTTCTGAAGGTATGAGTGATCACCGCCATGTATGCCAGCCAGTCTTCAGTGAGAGAGTTAATGGGAATATACAACACAGTAAAACAGATTTTTGCAAATCTTAGAGCTTGGTCATCTTAGAGGCTTTTCAAACTGAAATGGCTGATTTCTTTGGTTTGCCACTGAATAAATAAAGAGCATATTGGATTGTGTCATTCAGTTTGTGCTACTGCTTCTTTGCATCTTTAGACACAAATATTCCTTTTGACGTTATAACACAACACTTTCTCCTGAAAGGAGAGCAGATGAGCTTTCATGTTTAGGTTGGCAGCTCCAAGGCAGCAATGGTCACAGTGAAGGCTTCATATAGCTGAAGATGAAGGGCAGTAGCACTCCAAATCTGACTATTTGTCATTTTGGTCAGCCAAAGCTGTTGAATGGTACCTGACAGGTTTTATTTCTGACAATATAGAGAATTTGAAGTTAGGTCCTCTACTATTGAAGTAAAAAAAAGTCCCCTACTGTCAAAGTGCCACAGTGGCACGATGCGTGAAAAGTCACCCTGCCCATCCATGATTGCCATAGACATTTTGCCAGAGTTAAATGGGGTTTTTTTGTTTGGTTTCTTTTTGGTGCCAGAAGGCTTCTTGGATCTCTCTTTCTGTAGCCAGAGAGAGCTAAAGTGAGCCATGTGTTCTGGCTAGCACAAAGAATTCGTGCTTTTGGTTTGCTGGCATTGTTCTGCCGCTGGGGCCCAGGAAGCTGTGGTCGGGGTTGTTTAGCACCTGAGAACTGAAGTGTTAGACACAAAGCTGAGAAAAGAGTACCAAGACAAACTAAATCATGAACACCCTCTCTCTGAATTGCAAAAATAAGAGCAGTGACCAGTCCTCTAGTTGGTATGACTTGGGCTCTGAATGTACAGTGTCCTGTGCCTTATCCAAAAAAAGATGATGGGACTTAGAACGTATGTGTTTTCCTGAGTCATGGTGTGCATAGGTGCTTAGAATTTAAACCTCAGGAGACACAAATTGGTCTCACATAGCTGATTGCAAAAAGAAAACACTTCTATAAGCTGTTGGACATCTGGTCTTCCTTATTCTACTTTATGTTTTTGTTCAAGATGGAAAATCAGGCAGGTATCACGCAAATCATAAGAGCAAGGACGATCTGAAATTCACATTACTTTCACTAGAGGCAATAGTCCTCTTGAACCAATCAGGGAGAAACAGAAATCATTCTCTGAAATTAAAGTTGTCTTTTTATTTCACTGTTCATATAATTTATTTTTTTTTAATGCAAGCACTGTCATTCCAGTATTCAAATTACAAATTAGCCTTTGATCTAGATAGATTATTTCCACAAACAAATTCATTACACTCCTATACTTGGTATATTTAGATTAATTAGATCCTCCTTATTTTAGAGAAAGAACTTCTTTAGGCTAAGAAATGTAGTAAAGCCTATTGATTAAATGAGCTCACATATCACATACACATGTGGTTGATAAGAGCCACTTAGTATTTCCTGAGTAGAAAAGAGAATTCAGCATTTTCATGTGGCTTCTATTAGCGTCTTCATTAAACATGCATGTCATTTTCTTCCTTTTCCCTTACTTGTCTAATAAATATACCATTACAGCCATTAATTGCTCAGAGTTAAGTTGTTTAAGTGCTATAAGATATGCCACGGAAATTGCTGGCTCCTGAGGTATTGGTTTTCTGTCTAGCTATCTGGTATTTTCGGAGTCCCTTGAAACTCCAAATTCAATCATCTCCACAGCAGCAGAAAGGTAATTGAAACATTAGGCACAGCTCAGTCCCCAAGGGAATGAAAAAACAAAAGATAGGCAAGCTTACTGTGGTGTTATACAAAGGTGGATATAATCCATATTAGGGGAAAAAAAAATCTTTATTATTAGAATCAAAAAACTGCTGCAGTGACCATTCATAACATTATTGGAGTGGTACAAATGGAAATCATATTTTCCCTGTTAATTGCATAAACATGGTGTTATAAAATCGTATAAGTAGCCTGGCAGGTAGACAGACACAGCTTGCAGGAGCTTTCAAATCCACAGCTCAGGATCATTCCTGATTTGGGGAAATCTGGCAATGTCAACCCTCACCTTGGATTATTATTCCATAAAACACCCACATTTATTTCACTTAATGCTTTATTTCACTTAATGCTTCGCCTGTGCAAATCACTAGCAGATCTTCCAGAAGTATGGCGTCCCCCATGAAGGACAAGGTAGATACATCAACACATATTAGGAAAAGAGGACAAGAGGCGACTCATGAACAAGTCACCTTGAGGCATTGCAAGAAGTAGGGCTGCTGCTGCTATTTAGGAGGACCATGAAGCGAGAGAGAGTAGACTCTTTCTGGGTAGGCCTAGACAAAATAAGCCCTGAGCTGCTTTTTCACAGACTTGTAAATAGGAGAATAAGGTGGAGTTAGGCAGTGGAAACTCAGACATGACAAGTAGGCAAATGGAGAATGACAAGGGGCTCTGAATGTAGCTCCAGGAAGAAGGACTGAGATGATAATTAGGAGGCACAAGGGAGTGGATATGTTTTGGCAAAAGCCAACAGACAAGAATAGGAAGCTGAGCATAGGAAAAACCAAAACCAGGATGTGTTGGCCACTGAAGGAAGACTTAATGAGATTTTCTTCAAGAGAGAGCACTAAAAAAGAGTGTGATTTCATAACAGAGATGCTAGTTGCCTGCTGACTTCTTCCAAAAGCTGAAGCCCTAAATCCACCTGTTCCCTCTGGCTGAGTGTATGATATGGTCACAACATTAGTTTGTCAGGATGACTTTTGGTCTGCCCTCCAGCTTCTCCTGCAGTGCTATTAGCTCAGCAGAGGCTGTGCAACAGCTGCAGATAAGAAACAGAGGTGTTTCGGCTTGCAGGTATTTCTCTGCCAGTGACTGTCACCTGGGGTTGTCCAGGTGATGTGGAGCAGCAGTAAGGTGACCTGGTCGGTGTGACATGGAAGGTTAGTTGAAGCAAGCAGAACAGCCTCTTGGAACAGAAGTGTCACATGCTCCTTACAGGACCTCACATTTCCTGGAGACCTCATTGCTGAATGAGAAAACATCATATTTATATTTGCTTTCTTCTTGGAGACCATTCTACCTTTGTTGCAGGACACCCTTTGTCTCAGGGGGACTACACATTTTTATGTACTTCTTGAACATTTCGGGAGGCATGGCCTCAGTTACCCGCACTAAGGCTATGAGCAGTCAGTCATGAGTGTCTTCTGGGACCAGTCTAGTGGATGGGTCCCGGCCTCAATTCACTTTGGGGAATAACAGACAAATGGCAGATGTATTATCTCTTCAGACAAATGTTTTGTGATTGAGTCTGTCACTTTGAAACTTTATATTTCTAAATTAATCCCCACACTGTACCTCAGCAATCTATGAACAGAGGTTTTGTCTCTGTCTTTCCAGTGCTTTTAGGTCTGTGCAGTGTGCTTTGTAGAATGCTCCCAGTTTTCTAGGCTTTGTGTTTCACTGTCCTCCCTTCTGCTGTAAAGAGCTTCTGCTCTGGCAAATGACATGTGCCTCAGTAGCACATCACAAAACAGAGCCTGTGAAGAAAATCTGCTCTCATTACACTTTAGGAAGGCCTTTTCCTCTTTCACATTTTGAGGATGTTATCAGCTTTGCAACTATTCTTCTGCCAACAAAACAACTAGGATACCCTTTGGTAGACTGATCATGATGCTGGAAAGAGGAGAATGATCTCATTACATCTCTGTCACTGTCTTGATGTTTTATAGGAAGGGTATTGTCCTGAATGACAGGCTTTATTGCACTGAAATGTTTCTAAGATACTCCCACTTGTTAACTGCAAAGTCAACTTTTCTTGCAGAAAAAGGAGCAAAAATATTTTTTATTTGTTGAAGCTACTATCCTCTTTCCACTCCAGTTTATCTCCAGTTAATTATAATTGTGTTAACCAAAATCACTCCCTGGGAAGTAAAGGGCTTGACTTAGTTAGCTCTCCCATCTTCCATGTAGAAAATCCTTCTGTTCAAGGGGCAGGATCCTCTGCAGGTGACCACTTTCCACCAGTCTTTGCTCAGGCATGAGTCAGCTGTTGCACAAAGTCAGCAGGGGCCTTTTCAGCAGCTTCAAACAGCTGCTGGATCAGATGCTGCCTGAGTATGCTTGCTGAATAGGAGGGAGCAGGAAGCCTTTTGCTGCCTGTGCTGTCTGAAGCTTGACAAAGCTGAATTTTACAATTTACTCCCTCTCTGCCTTGAACATGCTTTTCATAGAAAGCTACACTGGGTACCTCCTGCTCACTGCGCACAAGGTGTGTTTCACTCAGCTTGCCTCTACAGTGAAACCATGCTCTGCTGCAGCAGAGTTTGAGCCACGACAGAGAAAGCCAAGTGGGGGATGGGTGTGAGGGATGCAGTCAGGTGTGGGTGCAGAGGGAAGTGACTAGGCTGTTCCCAAAGTCCTGTAAGGAACAGAGTGCCCAGGCATCATCCCTCTTCCCTGCAGCTTGCTGACTTCTTTCTCAAGCATGTTGTGCAAGCAGCATTTCAAAGAAAATCTCTGCTTGTGGTCAGAGATTTCTGACATCCCTAGTCTGTCATCATTAAAGGTTACAACCTACCTTTTAAATGAAGGTTTTTCCATCAGTTATAAATATTCAACAATTACTAAATACATAAAAATCACTTTTTAGTCTTACAAAATTCCATCTTTGCATTTCCTATGAAAAAATTAATGCATGTGGGAACTACAGGGATCTTGTGCCAGGAGATCTCTATCACCATGTTCTGCTGAACTACAGAGCTGTGTTGAACATTTTCATGTACATAAATTAGTTTCACATACAAACATTGGCAGATGTAACAAATTATTTCTTGAAAAATGCAGCCTAATAAAGCATAGACAACCCCACTGGAATAAGCAGGATGTCCCAAAGCCTGTAGTATTTTGACTGTGTGTCTTGAAGCTATTAAATGTAAGTGGAGTAAACATTTGGCCAATAGAGAAAATGGGCATATCTCCCACTTATGAACCCTGCTGTGGTTTCTGCATTCACTCAGCAAGGGCTGTGGGATTGGTTTCCATAGGAACCATGGGAAAATGAAGGAAAAGCACTTACCTGAAACCCAGTTGCATAATATTACCTCTGCAAGACTGTAGAGAGGCACTGGGTACGGACCACTGGCACTGATCTGACCCTTTGAAGTGTAAGGTATCCCTGCCATTCCTGCAGCATGGGAAGGCACATGGGGCCTGCACCCTGGGCTGTAGTGTGGCTGGGCTCCAAAGCCTGTGATGGAAGATGGAGTTGCAGCAGTGAACACCCAGAATTACAGAGGCCTCTTCAAACACGAAGCATTCAGCACAACCCCCTCAGAAGCCTCCTGATTTTCAGAGCAGTGTTTGGATGATGGGAGAATTGAGCACCTCCTCAATATTTCCTCTGGATGGGTATGCAAAATGCAGGGGTGTGCAGTCCTAACGCAGACATAATCCCAAGTGGGCTTGGCTGCTTCATCTTTGTGCTTTTAGTTCCTCCTACTTCTCAGAAAGGCAACTGCATCTGCCCCTCTTCATTTCTTTCTGATTTGCTATATCAACTGAAGGGGAAGGGCTCAGTTTGCTCTCCCTCTGGGCCTGGGGTCACAAAACCAAGTCTCTGTCTACCTCAGTTTTAGACCCAAAGGCAGACTGCCAGTGGTGACAGCCCAGCACAGGGGACACACCTTGATGTGCATGATTTAATGGAGAGTGTGAGGTTCATAAAGCCTGGTCCACTGGAAACCATCAGCTCCCACTCCTCACTTAGACCTCCACTGTATCTGACTTTGGAGTCTCAGGGATACTTTTCTCAGCCTGCACTATGCACTGTAAGATGGCAATAAGCAATTACTTGCCCCTTTTAAGATGAAAAATATATTTGGCACTAAAGTTAAAAATGAGCAAATTTCCTCTGCCAAGCACAATCACTGGTCTAGCAACTTCTTGTGGCTTTCAAAACAGGGCAGTGTACTCTATCTAAAGGGAATACCAGCATTATGGTGAGCAGAGGGAGAGAAAATTTGCTGTGTTCAAAGGTTTCAGAAAGGGATGAAAACCTTGTGGAATGCATACAGTAGTCTGTACAATGACATATATGTAAGGCACGGGTAATCACTCCCTCACAAATACAAATATAGAAGAATGGCAAGTTAAATTACTTGCTCTGTTGAGAAAGTGCAATCTTTTTCAGGGCTGATACTGAATCCATTACAAACTATCTTGGAAACCTATTTATGAATATGAGTTTCTGGAATTTGTTTACTCACCTGGGCTTCTCTGCATGTGATGTAAACTGGGGAGTCTACCACAAACTTGGCATTTATTATGCAGATTGGTCTGAAAAAGCAGGTGAGAATTGTCTGCTTCTTGGTCTTTGAACATCAGAAAAATAAAACTATTTTAAAATCCTGGCTCTACTTTTTAAGATCAAGAAGAATCACTCATAATATTTTTTCTATCCCATTTCAGTGGAACGTTGCTCTCTGAAGGATATTAAGAGAAGGGTGATGACTTATTGTTGAAAACAAAATGGTAGTGTTTGCTGTCATACCCATCAAAGAAGCAGATCACTGGGACAGCTCCTTTGCTAAGACCAGAAAGTAACTAGGTTTGGTTTTATTTGAGTGCCATGTTTCTTTTGGTCCAACAAAAACCTCTAAACATGCCCTGGAACCTAAAAATGGTCCTGATAAAATCATGGGATCTCTGTCTGTGTCTTCTGCAAATGCTAGCAGATTGGATCGAACTATATCTGAGAACCAATTCATGTAATCCAGAAATGAGTGAAGTCCTTGGTCTCTCCTATTTCTTTCTCTGCTAGGCTGCTGTACTTGACAATGCCATATTAACAGTTCTGAAGTGGTAGATGACTATTTATAAAGGAAAGCAAGTGTTCAATGCTTGAGACAAATTGGTTTGAGGAGCTGTTCCCAGGAGCTATGGTAGAAACTATACTCATTGACTCTGGTACCCCTAAAAATTGTAGGTAGGCCTTGCATTTGGTCTGGCTACTGCCAGTGACATTGAAAGACTTGGCATGTTCACTTGCCCTTCTACTTTCACACTCTGCCTACATAAAGATCTCTGTGGGAAAAGAGATGTTTTGGCCATGGAAGAACTTGGACTGGACACTGAAGCTGCAGGACCTTCCAGCCTGATGGCTGGCAAATGCAGTTCTGACATCCAAGGGACTGCTTCAGCCCCTCTGCCTGCTCATGTGTCTCAACATCTCTGTTATGCACTGATAGCAAGGCACCCTTCCTTGCATCCTATGCTTTGCTCCAGCAGAATTTGTGTGACTGTTCCTGGATGAAAGCCTGGATCTGGAGCTCATCATTATGCGATGAGCCAATTCTGCCCAGCATGTAGCCTGGTGCCTAAGTATTTCGTTTGAGGTCCTAGGCAGCAGAGATTTCTCAAGGGAAAAGGTCTACAAAAGCACTTGTCTGCAGTGGGTGATGAATGTTTCAGGAAATTTAGTGTATCTGACTTTGCACTGAAGCACCTTTTCCACAGTATTTTGGAACTGGTTTTGAGATGGGAGAAAATGGACTTTGCATGTAACATATTTTTGCATATTACTAATACCTCACATTGAAACACACACATTAGGCAACAGCACACATCTGTAGTAGTAGCAGCCTTTGTTTGACACAGAGTCACAAGAAGGATATATCACTCAGGAGGCAAAAGAGGAAACATGGTGAAATGGCAAAAAGTAGGGATATATTCATATCAAAAATATTGTTTAAGAAATGGAAATGGAAATCTAGTTCTTGTAATGCTAATGGAGTGGAAACTAATCTTCTACCTTACCTGCCAGAGTGGAAGCAGGATAAAAGGAAATTTCAAGAGCAAATAGCCAAGGATACCAAGGGCAATAGTAAATTATTTGCTGTATATCAGAAATATGAAGTTTGCAAGACAGTCAGTGTCTGTACTAGACCACTAGAGTGTGAAATGGACAGACCCATCGCACAGATGCTAAATAGTATTTTTGTCTTGGCCTTAAAGGCAAAAGTTATTGGAAAATGAGGATTCTCAGTTTATTTTCTGTTACAGCTATAGCTGTAAGGATGAACTATGGAGGCAAAGGACTCAAAAAACCTCAAGACATTCCTTAGCAATAAGGTACTAAAATTAAGGCAGAATTTATATATACTAAAAGAAAGAAAGAAAAAATAAAGGGGTAACAATCTGTAGTCCACATATAGCTGTAGCAGTAGCAGAAGATGTTGGAAGAGACCAGAACTGTACAATCTGAGCAGGCAAGATGAAGGCACCAGACCTCAATGAAAGATTCAAGATGAAGATGACCCTACGGGGTTTGTACCCAAATTTTCAGATTGTTTACTATTCTGTTCCTGACTTATCTGACACGGACAATTTTTCCCCCTCTTTCTCCAAAATGCACTGTCCACAGGGAAAACTACTCTTTTTTTATTCATCTCTGGCTGGGCAGGATCAGTGGTTGTGACTAACTCAGAACCCACCAGTATATTCAAGTTGCTTCAGTTGTTTCTTTCATTGTGCACTGCCAGTTTGCAATGCCCTTCCCTATACTGAAATTTAACTACAATTTGCTGGCCAAATAGCCGTTTTCATTAGGGGCTTTCTGATGTTCTTCGTAAGGCTCTCTATGCCTCACTAATCTGAATCATGGTGTATCATTAGGGAATATGCCACCTAACTAGTCCCTTCCCTCTTCTAGGTCATTACAAAGCATGCTGAGGCACAGTGGCCCTAATGCTTCTCCTGACAGCACCCTTCTTTCTTGCTGAAAAATGGCTGGTCTTGTATGCTGTTCATTTCCTACCTATTAACCACGTTTTAATCTATGACAAGACCTATGCACCTCACTTCCACTGCTCTAATAGCCCTGAAAAAAGCCTTCAGAAATCCTGAGGAAACATCAGTTCTGACGTAATGAGGTCGTTTATCTTGAAGCCTTCGTTTGGGGTCCAGTCACTTCATCATGGTGAAGCCACAAGAACAAAGGGCGAAGGTAGTGAAGGTGGCAAACATGACAGACATGGAAGGAAAGGAATATTGTCTTCCGTGAGATACTAGGACTGAGGGCTGTAAGTCAACCTTGTCTTCTCCCTGTGATAGTGATAGGATAAACAAAATAGAAGTACAGAGTAAACCCATCAGGACCACCAGCAAGACCTGCCCAAACAGTCCATTGTATTGACTTTGCTTGGCCAGAAGGGCTCAGTTCTGCATCCATGTTGTCTGATGTGGAGAAGGTGTCCATGGCTGCTGCCCTGGGTGTCCAACCACCCGTCTCCAAAAATTGAGCTTATCTTTGTAGGGATTTGGGGCAGTAGTCATCAGCTGAGGGCTTATCTGCAGGACCAAAGCTGTGGTTTTCCCTGCTTCAGGCACAAGCACCTCTGCTGCTTTGCACTGCCTTTCCAGAGAGCCTGCATGGCCCGGGAAGTGGTTCAGCACAACAAGCTGGCATTCACTTCGAGAAGGCTTTATGTCATCTTACTGACATAAAGATGTCATTTGGAGTCCCTCTTTGCAAAACTCCTCTCCTGTGCCTGGCCAGTAGGAACAGGATCATTAAAATTTCACATCCTGGGCCCCAGGATTCTTAACTCTACTCTTATCTGGGCTTTTCAGTCCTTAACCAGCAAGTAATCAGTTTTCTCCTTAGGGACAACTTTCTATGTCTTGTTAAGTAGCACAGTAGCACACTCAGAGATGTGCTGTCACTGAGGTGTCTTCATTAGCCCATTCACTGTGGACAGTGGAAGCAGTCTGAAAGGCATGACTACACAGACTGGGTAGACTGAGATGGTTGCAGGGTTCCTCACAGAGTTCCCTTGAGCCTCATTTGTGGCAGTGGGAGTCCAAGCAGCTTCAGCTCATGTAAAGCAGGCAAGACGACTCCCCACATTCTTCGCCTGTGGTTCAATCCAGGATCTTATTACAGATAGGTCTCCACATAGATGCCATACCAAACAAGTGGGTGAATGATGTTCTCCTTTCCTCTTTGCCCCATCAGGCCATGAAGAGATGAATTCTCTACGAGGATGCAATGGACTGATATGGGATTTATCCTGTGCATGCATTGCCTCAGGTTGCCTTGGCAGAGGAGACTGGATGGCAACGTGAGGGCTCATCTTGGTGATGTGACCTCAGTCTGCACTCAGAGCACCATCATGTTGGGAATCAAAGCTCTGGTTTCTATGTGTTTTCTGCTGCTTACTTTTCTTTAACAATTCTTCTCTGCCTAAACTGTGAGAGCTGCATGAAATGAATGTCTTTGTGTGTGTGTGTGTAGGCTTGTAATAGCAAGCAGACAGTCAGGTAGCAGGTCAGTTGTACATCATATTGTTGCGCAAGGTGTGATGTTCAGTGCATGAAGATTTGTAGGCAGTTCGTAGCTGATGACTTGCGCTGATTCTAACAATAAAAAAAATAACTTTTAGGTAAAAAAAAAAAAGAAACAGGGAGACTAAAAGTGAAAGCAAATTCAGCTAAATACTAAAAAATATTTAAGGAAAGGTTGTATATGTGAAATATCTGTTGTCTAAATTGGCTGGATGCATCACTCTGATGGGACCCAATGCTATTCAAGCACAAATGTCAGGAGACAACTCACCATCCAGGACAGGGGAGCTGTGGCAAGGAATAGCCATGGCCCCACATACACCCATTACTGGGGAAGCTGGGGCTGGGGTCTACATAAGGAATATGGCAGGTCTTCCCCTGGTGCTCTGCTAAGTCGTCTGATCCCAGTTAGCTCTTTCTGCCCAGAGCCGACCTTGACCCTGGCAGAAGACTAAAGACTAGATCAATTTCAGACACTGCCTTTTCTGACCCAACAAACTGAATATTGGAAAAGAGAACTTCAAATGTAGTTGTGATTTTGTCAAGCATCAGGTATTTGTCTTTCTTTGTAGTCTGTTGTGGCTCATTGCTGTAAATGTTCTGATTTTGTTTTCTAGAGCTGTACTCTGTATGGTTCTCAATGTTAACCAAATACACTTTAGAATTCAATTTGGCTTCCCCTAAGGAAGAAACACAGGAATTGGAAGAGTTTTTTGCATAATGCTGGGTCATACTAGGCAACTTCTCAGCACTTCATACATTTAGCAGATTCTGAATCCTGATTCTTGTGGAAGAAAGTAGTAACCCTCACAGATACAAAATGCTCCTGTGATTGAAGACAAAGAATTACCAGTGGGTTGCATGATTCATCTCTACCCTCACTGCTGAATATATGAGACAAAAATAAAGTGTTTCAAAATCAGATATTCTATCCCAACAAAAAAAAAATCAATACTAAAATAGTACATTCTGGGCAAAGTTCCCCTAAAACAGTAGGACAGCAGTTTCTATTTTTAAACTGATTGTCTGTTTTTACTTTTTTTTTTTTTGTAGTACAGGAAACAGCTGCACTTTGCTATAAGAAGGAAAACCCAATCAAATAAAATGGGAGAAAAAAGTATCTTTACATTAAACATATCACAGAGGTTCTTTACTAACACATAACTGTGTTAACAATTTCTCATCATCACAACTGCTGACACAAGCCATGGACTCATCCTGACTCAGAATACATTCTGAGAGAAGATATGGAGTGAGGTGACACCAACCTGGACATTCTGCTCCTGATGTAGCAGCCTCTGGAGTATAAATCAGACCTTGACTCTATTTTAGCCACAGTTTCTCACTTTGATACCAATGCTTTGTTCTGTTGGATGGGCAGAGGGCACCATAACAGTGTCCTACCTGCAAAAACTAGACCAAACATCAGTGGATTCATAAAAAGGGTGTAAATTGCAAGACAGCTATAATCCCTTGCGGATTGTCTTTAGAACAGGTTTCCCAGGAAACTGAGTTCTGCCCCTGTCCCAGACCTACATTCCTGACAGGATTAACTCTAGTGGGGTGAGGAAACATCCCCCCTACTCTTCTGTGAGCAAACATTTTTCAGCCTCAGTGGCTCTTAGCCATATTTCCAGCACACAAACCTCTACAATGCTCAGCTTTTTGTAAGATGGGCTCCCTACAACTCCATTGCTTCCCAGACATCCAATGAAGACTATTCTTTCGTCTGCTTCTTTTTAAAGACTACCACGATGGTTGTCTGAGCTGTGCCTTTAGCTCCATTATTGATCTTCACCTCAGTGGCTGCCCACCTGTACCTGTGAGCTACATCCATGCATCCTGCTGTTGTTATTTGTCCCTGGGAAGCAGCATTTTGTTTGAGATTGACCTTGCTGTGTTTTAATATCCCTCCACTTTCTTTAAGGCCTTTGACTCGGGCCCAGTTCTCCATGGCCGCATGACACTATGATCCCACTCCTACAGATAAAATGAAAAAGATGAAAGAAATAAAGAGTAGAGGGGGAATGTATTGGTTTTGACAATGATCCTTTATCAGGTGATGATACAGCATCCATCAGGGCTGCCCCCTTCTCCCTCACTGACTGCAATCATCAGGTGGTTGGCTCCGTGCACTCTGGGAATTGCATGCAGGTGCAGGTGAGAGCACAGAGGGCAAAGCTCTTCATTTCAGTATGCTGCATTAGCAGCACCTCCTGCAGTGAGACAGTGCTGGCTATGGTTTGTGTAGGTTTCTGTCTGTGGGCTTTTGTGCATAGAGCTGTGGGCTTCTGCCATGTGGCTGCCTCATCCTACTATATCCTAGCTCAGATATCAGTTCTGCAGCACTTGGAAAAAGTAAATGCCCCAAAAATGTGAATTTGCCACCTTCTGGTATGTCCCTACTTCATACCATATATTTCAGTTGAGCAGTTCAGTTCCTTGTCCCGTCTTGCCGCTTTCTCTGAACCAATTTAATGCAAACAGCCCTTTAGGTGATGTTCTGGAAAGCACCTAGTAAACGATCTGTACAATGAAAGAGTAAGCCATTACCAGCACTGGCCATAGCCTAGCAAAACACTCTACTGCAAGAAAACATTTTAGTTTGTAAGAATTAGAACCAGATAGTTGTCATAGTCCTGACAGGCAATTATAATGATGATCTCCAGACTGGGTGGCAGAGACTGTCTCCAGGCTCTGGCACAGATTTTGACCTCACTAAATAAGTCACAGAAGGGCAGAAAGTGTTTTCACTGACACCAGCAAATGCCTTGACTGTCCCAGAACCGCATTGCTGAAGATATGTGAACTAGCCATCAGTAAAGAAAATCCCCTGATGGCTGTGATGCTGCCTCTCTATCATGTTAAATAACCAATGGCAAGATACAAGCCAGATGAGCTGGGAATTTATCAGTTTGTACACAGGTTATTGAGTGAAAGAAGTGCTTTTGTTGTTTCATCTTTGAGGGTAAGTCCCTTGTAAGCTCTGCTTACCCTATAAAAAAGGTGAGGGAATTCCTGGGAGAATGATAAATACAATGTAGGAAGGCAATATCTTGGCTGATTGAGGGTTATTTGTGCTTCTTTTTTTCCCTTCAGCCTGCAGTGTTATTTTGAGTAGCAGAGTTCAAGATAAACACTCTTTTGGAAACTTAAAACATGGAACTCTTTGTCCTCAGCTAAAGGCCTTAGAGCCTTCATTTGTTTTCTCTTGCTCCAAATGAACTACAGTAAAAATACATGGTAGTTTGTTTCCCATTTGTTATTTAACAACCCCAGGTGGAAGGTGTACTCTGGCATGGCAGCAGCTCAGTTGGTTGAGATACCAGCTCAGAAGGAGGACTCTGCTCACATCAGGTGACAGAGGTCACAGCTCCACTCCCCGGAGACGCCCAGTACTGTGTTACATGACAAGTACAACAGAAATATACATACTTACCTCATGCTTTCCTTGCTTGCTTTGTATTTAAAGCAAAACAAAATTGGCTAACATGGACAGGTCTATTCAATATTCATTTTGATTCTGGAACTTGAATTACATTGAGAGTTTTAATTATTTTGTAGGAGCACTGGTATTGCTGTCAGGAAGACCCTGAATAATCTGATGCTCACCTTATTAATGGTGTCTTCTCTTGGAATGAGCAGAAGGGGTGGACAGAGTGCCCATCCCAGATGATGTGGCACCTTCAGGAAGGATTTGACTAGTGAAAAGGAAGGAGGAGTATGTATGACATGACTTCTCTAGGTCTGGGTCTGAAAACTAAAAGAGGAATTCATATGAAGGAAGGCCAGGTAGATGTATCTCCTTGGAAGAATAAACACATAGTCTAAATCTGTTTGGCATATGTGACCCAGAATGGTACTCCTCAACAGAAAAGCAGTCAAGATGAGCATTTTTTGTCAAATTTTGCCAAATTCTGCCAGCAAGTTATACCTCAGTCATGCTGATTTGCTAATAAAAACTAGATTACTTTAACTATCAATGCTACAAAACTAATCCCTAATTTTGTCCAAAAAATAAAACTTGTCTTATGTGCTCCCCACATAATCACCCACTGTACCTATTTTGGAGGAGGAGTAGTTGTACCACCAGTGATTGCAGCATAATCACGTGGAGGGGAGACATGACAGCATAACTGCCAGTCTCAAGTAGGGGCCACTGCCAGCAGAACTTTCAAATCTGTACAGTCTTCAGATACTTCCACTCATTTCCTTTCAGTTTCAAGAAACATTGGACCACACCATCTTCCTATGGTGCTGGTGGAAGAACTGTAGGTGGCTGAAAACCTGCACTTCTCCACATCAGTCTTTTAAGCAGAAAAGACGGCTGATGTTGAAGGGCTACGGTATCTTGTTCAGCATACCCTCAGCTCCTGCAGGCAGCACTGCTGAGGTCAGCAGGGTGGCCTGTATGAGCAGCAATAGCAGAAAAGAACAGAAATGGATCTCAGAGTGTCCCCAGAGTAAGGCTTGTCTGAAGAGCCTTGCACTGTCTATCATACTGTCCGTCTGCAGACAGGCCTGTTCTGGAGCAGCAACCCTACCCTTCCTTAAGACATGAGAATGTTGCTAAATGCAAGTTCTCTCTGTACTATCTCTGGAAAATCTCTCCTTTTCTTTGCCAGCCTTTCAGCCATTTGGAAGCATTTGGAGTCCCTTTCTGGTTTGATTCTTTTCTTTTCCTTTGCTTTCTTCTGTGTGTGACACTGAGAACAAGAAAAGTTTATAAAAACTTGAGCCTAAAATGCATTTTGTATGCTGGGTTCATACCTTAAAGGGTTTTAACTTGCATATTAGAACCAAATCCTTGCTGTAGCTGAGCATTTAGCACAAGGTCATTGCAAAAGGAATTGCTTCTTTTGTTTCTTAGGAAATGTATGCTGCTCTCCTCAAATAAAGTGTTCAAGAGAAAGGCTTTGCAATTCTGTATTTAGACAGGTATACAAATAATACAGTCATGATACATTGTACTTCTCTGCTCCCTGCTCATAAGTGACTTAATTTTTTAAAAAGAACTATAAAAGGTGAGGAGTTTTCTCTCGGCATTATCACAGTGAGGCAATTTTCCTTTTCCCCTCTTCTTTGGTTTACAACTGGATCAGTTATACAATGTAACTTTAATTATCTGAATACAAAATTTATTTCAGATTCTCATGACTCAGATAAACATGAACCTTCTGACTTTGCAAATGCTACAAGGGAAAGCTCAGATACTCTTAGAACTGAAGGGAAAAGGGTTTTGCCTTGTTTGCTAGGATTTTTTTCTTTGGTTTGGTTTGGGGTGGTTTTTTTTGGTTTTTTGGAAGCATTATTATTGCTGTCGTCATCATCATCATCATCATCACCATCATCATCATCATCATCATCATCATTATCATTATCATTATCATCAGATTTGTTTGTATTTTTCATCATCAGCCTGGGGGCTGGAGTTAACCAGGGTTTGGATAAGCAAGATTTTCAAGTGCACAGTGACTGGGAGACCATATTTTTATTGAAGAGGGTACAGCTCTCTGCCTCACCTGCCCCTGCTGTAGCAGCTCTGCAGAAATTTTCCACTGTGTTTAAAGGGTAACTGCCTTACATAAAAGATTTTTTTTAAAATGAAAATGTTTGTTACAGGGTCTTCAGCCAGAATCAGCTGTGTAAGTAAAAAGTGGAAGCAGTTTTGTGCCCGGAAAACAGATAGGCTGTCTTGTGTTCACCCATGCAGCTGTGTTTGTGCTACAGCCCAAAGCATTCAGCACCAGCAAGCAGCAAAACCTACTCTGCCCTGCTGCCTCTAAGAAAGCCCTTCCCAAAGGATGCACTTTAGGGTCAGAGGATACAATGGCAGGTTATTCCAATATTTCTGAGGACATTAAACACATACAGTTGATATTTCTGTGTTCACTGATGCTTACTTCATGAAATGAGACACAGACTTGAGGCACTCTAAGAGAGGCTTTGTATGAATATGTAGGAGTATCAGAGGCAGAAATTTCAAAGCGCTGTACCAGTCAGTGTGCCATAAGAAGCCTGGGAGACCTCCTGCTCAGAAACCCTGCCCTTTAATCGCAGGTGTGTTGCAGGCAAGTGGTGTTACCTTCATCAGAAAAATCCCAGGCAAGCACAGATGCAGTTTTCAATTTAGTAGGCTTGTTTTATGCTTTTATTGTCCACAGAGCTATTATTGCCTCTATGACTTAAAAGAAGTCCTTGCTTTGAAAAGTGTGGATGGAGGTGTTATACCATCTTTGATTTTCTTTTCTGCAAGGCTCTTTTATTCTCACTTCAGTGTCTCAACCCTGTCCTAGTGTATCCATCCCACAGAGATGGATAGGTTATGCTCACTGTCTAAAGAATCGTTTGGCTGTTGGATAAATTATTCAAGATTATGAAGAAATTTCCTGTTGTTTTTGCATTAATTTGCTTACAGTTGGCTTTGCAATATTTTAAAAACACCCATCTGCATGCACTTAATCTTGATCTTGTAATACGTAATGCTTGAACTTGAATGAATGATTAACAATAGTTTTCCTCCACAATAAAAAAAAAGGTAATAAAATTAAGGGTTCAGAACTAACTGTTGCAATGCAGGACTTCAAAATCTTAAACAACCTTCTTTTTTTCAGTATCTTTTAGTACAAGAAGAGGTACTTATCACAAATAAGGATATTTGGGAGGAAAACCTTATTAGTGAATCTTTTGATGATGATGATGATGATGACGATGATGATGAAGCAGCATTATTGTCATTCCAGTTCCACTAAAGTGGCTAGGAACCATAACCAAATCCCACTTTGGAATGTCATGTACATTGTACTTTGCTTTCACAGTAGAGCATTAATATTGGTGTGTCATCTGCAACGAGGAAATCTTAGGAATTGCTACTGAATATAGGATCTTCGTGTACATTTGAGACCGTTGATTGCATCTCACTGCAATGCAGGACAAACAGATATAGACATGAGCATCCAGTACTTGTAAGAAATGCATGAGTGCCAGTGTTGTCCTTAAAACCACTAATCACACCTTCCTTTGTTTATGTCAAGGTTAACGTTACACTCCCATAGAATACAGTGATTTGAGCGGCATAAACACTCACATTATAGGTAGGCTGTAAATAATAAAAATCCTAAAGTCAAAGTCTTACAGAGTTTATTGATAATATCTGTTAATTTTTAGATAGCCTTTCAGATTCTGTAATGCTACAGCTTTTGCCAAATGTAAAGTGCTCGTGCCTGTTGAGCTTCCCTCTGAATTAACTTGTGGCTATTCAGTGCAGTAAGCATGTGCCATATTCTGCCAACCACAAAAAGATGGGAAAGCAAACAGCTTTATTCTCAATCACAGGACAGAGAAAAATAGCTATTTACTACCTTTTATCTGGGTGATGGTTTCAAGCATTTTGTGACATATACGGTTGCCTCCTTACTGTGCAGGGAACTACACTGTTAATATGCAAAAATTTTAACTCCATTGTTAATATCCAAAATTATTCTGGATATTCTAGAACATCTGGATATTCTGCTTTGTACAGAAACAAAGCATGTTCTTCCCTGTAGTAGAATACTAGTAGAATATGGTCCCATAGAGATGGGACTATATTCCTGTGACGGTACTTCTTTGAGCACATAAAACATTCCTCCATTTCTTCCATGATGATACTTGGTCTGGAATTTTTCACTGTTAAGTCTAAACTGCAGGGAAAGAACAGGCAACCAACAAGGCACCTACTCCAGCATCAAGCCCTAAATTTTGCAGCATCAGGCCTCCTTCACTGCCACAGGGAATTGTCCTCAGCAAAGGTGCAGTGGGTCTGCTATGGTGTTTAGTGTCACAGAGAGATAGAGTGAATGACAATTGGTAATGGATCTGGATGCTGGGGTTTATTTAAAAATCAAAAAGATGAGAGCTTTTACCCTTCTTGATGTCTTGCATGGACATTATTTGCTCTTTGGCATTACGTTGGTGAGGTCTCAGCTGCTCTCCCTGCAGTGAGGTTTTTGCAAGTGCAGAATACTTGAGCAGAAAGTCATGTTGCTTTGTGCTGTACCACTACACAGAACTACCTAACTTTGGTATCACCAGCAAAGGACCGTGGTCATTTAACTTCATTTTTCTCTGTCTCTCTGTCTCTAGAGTCTTCCACCACTTTCAGGATCTTTCCTCCAACTAGGTGCTTTACCTTCCTCCTTTCTCATCCCCTGTTTTCTTTCCAAAACTATCTCTTTAAGGGAGAATTTATCTTTTGGCAACAGGTCTCCTTTCTGGAGACTCCAGCACCTGATTTTCTCAAATCAAATTGTCTACCTGCAGAAACGCAATGTATGACGAGCCTCGTAACTGGTGGTGCTGTCTGATGGCTCTCTACTCCTGGGGAATGTGATTTGGAATGTGCCTCTTTTCCTTAGTCCAGTTGCTGCCAGGTTTACAATTCTACTCATTGGGAATGTGATTTGGAATGTGCCTCTTTTCCTTAGTCCAGTTGCTGCCAGGTTTACAACCAGCCTGTCCTGATGGTGGGTAGTAACTCTCAGGCTTCTGCCTGTTGTTCAGGACACAATTAGAGTCTGTCTCACACACCCTTACACATACTCAATTATTTACCACCTATTATAGCATGCTACTGCCTGTTCTCTTCTGACCACAATGCAGCACAATGTATGACACTCAAATATTGGGCCACCATCTCCTCAAATGGCTTATTATTGCTGTGCTTGTGAAAAGGCTCTGTGGACCTCTGCTACTACCAGCTATCAGCATTCAATTAGATTCCAGCATTATCTGGACACCTCTCCAGGCACCACAGCCTCATTGCAGGGCTCCTTGATGCCAAATGCTGCTTTGCTGCTTGCCACCTTCATGGAAATCCTGCTTAGGTAGAATTACAGCTTATACCAAGCTTATACCAGTGCTCTTCCAAGCTTATACATGGAAGAGCACTGTAGCACAGCAAGTATGACAGCAGCACAGTGCCACGTAACTCTGGCAGGTTTATGTTTTCTGTCACGAGACAACATGTGAAACAAGGTGGTACATTTTGTTTCCTCACACCACCATCCTAATCATAACACTATACCCCAGACAAACATGGGAGTGAGCAGTGAGCAACAGCCAAGAAGAAGTTCCTTGGAGCTGAACCAAAGCCAAGTGTCCTTTCAAGCTGTAGAACTAGAGGACTGATGGGCCCTGAGAAGTTGCCTGGATCTCACCATGCAATGCACCAGAACAAATCTAATTACATTTATACTGAAAAAAGTGAGGATTCCTGCTGAATTATTAAACCTGTGAATTTTTGTTCTACCCAGCAAGGATAAGAACTCTTTTTTCTCTTTCACTTTGCAAATTACTCTTATGCTTTTTATGTGGCTTGTAGGTTGTTTCTGTTCCATTCTCAGCAGGTGTTGTCCAGTCCTCCTTTCATGCTGTAGAAGTTGACATGAGTCATGGTGACTTTCTGAAAATTTTACTGGTATGAAGATTTTTGGTTCAATGGTTTTTCCAGGTAGTAATTTCTTTAGAAAACTATGCAAGGAATTAACGGCACCATTTTCACAGAACTTACATTTTGGATAAATGTTAATATTAAGCTTGCATTGTCATTGTTCTTCAAAGCAGTAAGTCTGTGCAATTCCTTTCAGGTAGTTCAATCCCTCCATAAGAATTGCCGAATATACCTTCCTATAGCACAGTAATTCCCTGTAAAGACTCTGCAATTCCAGACAAAGGGCTTGGTTTTTCTGTAGGTGGGAACAGTTTTGCAGCAGGCTCTCCAATCCATTTCCTCCTGTGGTTGTTCTTTGTGCACATGAAGTGCAGCTTTATCTTAGAGAGTTTGAAATTGAGCTTAAATACCCCACTTTAAGACAAGTAATAGGGATTTGTGTTTTTGTAGGTCACCAAAGGTTTGCAACTTTATGTTTCTAAGCATTAACTTCTGCATGGAGACAGGTCTGAAGATCAGTTTCTTCAGATTCAGATTAACTAACTTCTCAGTATCTTCTTACAAAAAAAGTATAAAAATACCTGTTCAACAGTTGATTTTCTTCTGCATTGCAGTTAAGCTTTGTCCCTGAGCCATTCCTTCTTATAAACCTCAGTTCAAATATTCAGTTTTCCAGCTGGTCTGAAAATAATTAACGGAAGAAAGCACGTGTTGCATCTCTTTCTATTTCAGAAATTGGAATTACATGTCAATGAAGTAACATGCAAGCTCACAGACCAATTTTCCACCATCCCTGAAAACTGCTAAGTTCTCAATTACTCTCTTGGAAGCAACTAGGAAAGAACAAGGTATATCTAATACTCAACCAAAGCATTAAATTTCTATAATGACATAACATCAGTGTAGCTCCATCAGTACTCAAACAATTCTGATCCTGATTTCGGAATTCTTGTTATTGTGTAAAATATGTTACATGTTGCCATCCTAAGTAGCACTGGATTCATCATTTGGCTATCTTAATTTCTAGGAAACAGACTAAAGGGAAAGTGTTACTCTGCATCAGCAGTTCAAATATATTTTGGCTGCAGACTCTGATGGAGAATTCTAGTGCATTGGATGTGTCATATAGCAAATAATTTTTCATGTGGTTGGTAATCATTTCAATATTTGTTATCATTTTGAATGTGTGGCTCTTCCAGGCCCCTGAAGAGAATGTGTATCTCTCCTCTATTTGGTTTGGACAATCTCAGGTAAGATAATTTGGGAAGCAGTAAAATCATTACTTATCAGCAGAAGGACATTCACTTTTTGTTGGGTTACTCTCTAATGATTAGGTGAGAACAGTGAGTGGGGTGGGCTGATCGATGGAGGAGCCTTTGCCTTCAAGGCAGAGGCAAATGCGTGGCAGGGACATGTTTCCTCTGTCCAGGGCTGAGCTACTTTCACAGGATGGATTGTCTTTCTCTCAGTACTTTCCTTTTACATATTCTGAATAGCAGCACTCTGACACAAAGGAGGACGAGTGTATGCACAAATAGATAATATCTCGGTCTTAGGCAGGACTATAGACAGTCCTTTAAGAGTTACACACAGAAAATAATATACAGCAGGCAAATGTTCTTGAAGTAGTAACAAGCTCCATGGCCAGTAATATGAGATGGATTGTTGTGTGTAATACAGAAGAGGCAGAATTGTCCTTTCTACTCAGTTTTAGCTGGATTATAATTTCAAGGCTTGGCCTCTGTACACAGAATCTTAGAATGGTTTAGGTTGGAAAGGGCCTTAATGCTCATCTCATTCCAACCTCCCTGCCATGGGCAGGGACACCTTCCACCAGACCAGGATTCTCAGAATCCCATCCAACCTGGCCTTGAACACTTTCAGGGATGGAGTATTCATAGCTTCTCTGAGTAATCAGTTCCAGTGCATTACCATCCTCACACCAAAGAATTTTTACCTTATATATAATCTAAAAATGCCCTTGTAAAAATTCCCCCTCTGGCTTTGCTGTAGGCTCCCTTCAGGTACTGAAAGGCCACAGGTAGGTCACCCTGAAGCCTTCACTTCTCTAGGCTGAACAAACCCCGGTCTCTCAGTCTTTCTTTATATGAGAGGTGCTCCATCCCTCTGATCATCTTGGTATCCCTCCTCTGGACTCACTCCAGCAGGTCCATGTCCTTCCTGTGCTGGGAGCCCAGAGCTGGATGCAGGGTTCCAGGTGGGATCTCACCAGAGCAGAGCAGAGGGGCAGAATCCCCTCCCTCCCCTGCTGCCCACGCTGCTTTGGATGCAGCCCAGGACACGTTTGGCTTTCTGGGCTGGGAGTGCCCATGGCTGGGTCATGTCCAGCCTCTCACCCAGCAGCACCCCCAAGTCCTTCTCACAGGGCTGCTCTCCATCTGTTCATTCCCAGCCTGCACTGATACTGGGGGTTGTCATAATTAAAAATAAATAATTAAGTCTACAGAAGAAGTACCAGGAAGATAAGTGACACATAAACTACAAAGGATTTGGGATTTTAGTTTTGATGTGGGGCAAGTAAAATTAAAAAAAAAAAAGGATAAAGAAGGAAGATCAATATCCTGAAGGTTTCTCTGAAAGTTTCTAAAAGGGAGTTAGACAAATACATGTTGAAGTTGAATTGATATTCCCAGGAAATAAATTACATTACCTCCAGAGGGATCTTCAAGTCTTTCATTGAAAGCTTCATCCTTGAAGAGACTGTGTGGGAGCAGGTTACCTTGGCCAATATTAAAATTCATCTCCCAAAACCAGACTTCACTGCCCCTGCACCAGCCTCTCCTCCTCATCACTGAAGGACAAACATATACAATGACAAAGGCTAATATACACACTGGCAACATCAAGGCTTTAATACTGCTTTAATGAAAGCAAAAGATAAATACTAGATTTTGCTCTCATCCAGATCTGTCTCCTTCTCGGTATCCGCTTTCCTGCAGACACATTGCTGTAACTGACATCCCATCCAAACTCCTAGTGCAGGCAGGACTTTGGCCCAGGTGAGTGAGGCATCCATCATATCCCAAAGAGTCAGGTAGTACTGGGTCATGCATCCCCACCACAAGCATGCTACACCTGCATCTGGGTACACAGCAGAGATTCCTGCATAGGGGATGCATTTGTGGACAGGTAGTGAAACAAGCAGAGTTTTCTCCTTGTATTTTCTCTTTCAGGAGTGTGTTTAGATGCTATTTTTCCTTTGCCCAAACATCTTTTCTAAAAGGTTTCCTGGGGAGAATGATGCATCAAGAAGGTCGTGGAGATGTCACTCTGAGTGCTGGGACACCACAACATGAATGCAGTGGTTTATGATAGGCACATGCCTTTCCCTTTGATCTTCATTGTGACTTCCATTTCAAAGCCACAAATCAAATAGATAATTGAAATAGTAATTAAAAAGCAAGACCTTGTCCTTCTCACATTCACAGCTGTGCAAATCTGGTGGAATTCTGGTGCAATTATTCCTATTTAATTGCTGTGGAAATGAACTACGAATTAAGTCTACTGTATCTATGCCTTTTTACATTTCCAAAGGAGAAGTCTAACACTTTTAGAGGTTTTTGTGGCTCTATGAAGTCTTTAACAAAACTACAAAATCATAGAAAATGGAGACTGTAGTACCCACAACAAAGTTTCAGAATCAGAGAACATTCCAACATCCGGTGATACAATTGTAGTTTTCCAATGGCTGATAAAGGTGCCACTAAATATTTAAAGTGGCACCACTGCATATACATTTTTAAACACATAGAATGCCAGTCCTAAGCAAGTTTTGAGGTATAGGAGGGGGAAGTAATTTTGCCTTTTTACATCAGATTTGTCCAGATTTCTAGGGTTTTAGCCTAATCATTTCTCAGGAGAAAATTTTTTTTTCCTTATTTGGTAATAGCAGCACATTTCTTCCATTCTTATTTTTTTACCTTTCTGTCTGTACAGTGACACGTACACGCATTTTAAATTCTGCTTTTCTGTGCAAGGAAAGATACCTAGTTTCTACTATAAATAGACAATGACTGTATTTAAACCTTGTGCGGATGTGACAGTTCATAAACACAGGCGTGCTGTATTTGAACTCTTCTATAAGATTGGACAAGCACTTAAAAATTAGCAAATACTACAGTTTCGGGGTTTTTTTCAATTTGGATTATAAAAACTACTACTACATTTAATCTTAAGCATAGATTAAAAAAAAGATACAGGAGAAATAGAATGCTTTTGAACTATCTTCATTGACATTTAAATTCTGTGCACTTAAGCTAGAGATCAGTATGTTGAAATGAAAATTCAACCAGCTTGTCTCCAAAGACACAACAATAACTGGGGACTGCAATGAAAGTGAGCAGCTGGGAAACAAGAAAAACAACATGAGTAAGGATGTTTAAAAGAACTGAATGTGTCACTGCCAACAGCTCTGTGACTTTCTTCCTAAGACTTTAACACAAGATCATGGCACTGAGGTACATGGTATAGGGGTGAGCTTGGTGATGTTGGGTTAATAGTTGAACTTGATGACTTGATGAAAGGTCTTCTCTGGCCTAGATGATTCCATGATTTTATGATTTTATGATCATGTTGAAGTCACACCAGCCTTTTGGCCAGATTGCTTGTTTGTTATATCCAAGCAAGAAAACAGCAAAGGTCTTCAGAAGAACCATCAGTGATTTAATTCAAGGAAAATCTACTTTGTGCTTCAGTGCAAGGCAGGCATAAGGAGGAGGTCAAGGACTTCTCTCCGTTGGTTTCCTAACATTCAGTCATAGCAAGGTCTCAGCAGCTTTGGTAAGTGTTGAAACTCAGAGTGTACTTCTGAAGTGCAGACAAAACACTTTGTTTTGAAGAGAACTAGTGCATAAGGAGACCAAGAGCTCCCTAAGGCTGGATGAGTACCCTAGAGTCAGGATGAGCAAGGCTTCTGTGCAACCATATGTGTTCATTTTGTTAACACTCACAAATATTAAAGGCGACATATTTTTAATTTTCAAACAGAAATTCTTAATTTGATCAACAGTACAATTCTTTGCACTGAAAAAGAAACCGCTAATGTGAGCTAAATACTAGATGTTAATAAATTATGAAAATGAAATGTTGCCATTTCAATCAACAGTCACAACAGGCACATCTCTATTTTCACAGCAAAAATAGGTTTTCATGGCGATATAAGTGGTTTGCTTCAAAGAGGTGATTGTGCATTTTAAGAGTAGGTAGATCAGACCTGCAGAGAGCAAGGGAATGGTAACCCTGAGTCAGAAATGGCTTTTCTTGAGAAGGAAGACTCTGATTTAAAGGAAAAGTAAACACTGAAGAGAAACTAAATAATTGTGGCAACTTGGCTTATTTGTCAGGAAAATTATAAAAAATAAAAGTCCTAGAACTTGCTAGAGCAGATTGTACCTGACTGGGAGGTATTTGCCATGGAACAGCTACTACATAAAGAAGAGCTCTCCTGTCAGCGTGCATGTAGCAAAACCTGTACCTATTAAGCAAATAACATATGTTTCTGACTAGGTATTGGTACATGAAAGTAAAAACAAAGCTTATATTTTTCTACAAGATTTCTGTCAAGATATTCTTTTAAACTGAAAGATATATTGCAATTTATACTACATCTGCATTCAGATAGGCATAAGAAAAGTTGGTGAGTAGCACAAGGAATTATAGGACTTGGAATTCTGGTTGAGTGACACATAGGAATTATGTCTTGGCTCTTGTAAAGATACTGTTTTGTTAAATGATTTTAGTTATTTCAAATTCCTCTCCAAATCTTTGGTGCCTGTTATGCCCATTATATATTTATACTGCAAGCTGTTGAGAGATGTGATGAACATCGTCCACTAACCACAGATTCTCCCTGCTGACTGGATGATCTTCAGTGGCAGGTAGTTCAGGAAGGAGCTTGCTGCTTTGCCTTGTTTTGTGTGTGTTTACAGCCTCTTAGTACACCCATGACTTAAGTTACATTATTTCAACCAGTTCAGCTAAGTGCACTGAATTGCCAGTTCTAGTCAAAGCTTTCCAGGAAATGCAAAGTGCAGTTGCTAGTCCATTCAAATTCGTGATTTTGTAAACTGCCTTGAAGTGTGCGGATGGCAGCCAAAGTGGTGCTCCTGCTGTTAATATCACCTGCAGAAAGCAGTTGTTCCCACACTTTGTTTCTGGAAGAACTTTTGGGCAGCTAGCTCTTTACGTGATCTGAAAAAACTAAACATCTTGGATTAAGACAAAACTGGAGGAAAACACCTTTAATAAGGTGTCATCTGAACCAAGAAATTTAAAAGTGAAAGATAGAGCCAGAGGCCTACAAACTCCTCACTGCTTGTGGCAGGGCCCGCATTCACTGCCCAGGGCCTGCAACATAGGCTTCTGCTAAATAAACATAGTATACTTCACACGTATGGGAAGCATTCTTGGGTGGGAGCTCTCACAGACTAAGACATTTATAAGAGGAGGGGACAGCATTTGTTCACCCTTCCTTATAAATAGTGTCCTGTCCAGACACATATAGTTTCAGGACACAGCACAAACCACCTTTCCCTCCTTCTAAGAAAGGAAAGACACAAAGACCCCCCCTGTCCCTTTTATCCTCCCCCTACTCTCCCTAAAAGGGCAGTAGCACTCTATGTTTTTGGACGGAGTAATTAGTAGGGAGACAAGTTTCTGTTGAGGGAGCAGTTGCTTAGGGAGGGGTAAATGCAGCAAAACTCTAGCCTTAAGGTTGTGTGAGCTGGTTCTTGCTAAGCGATGCAGCAAAAATAGTGAGTATCAACACTATCCATGCCCAAACTGACCCCGTGTGTGAATAACATAATGTTATTGCCTTGAAACACCAACAGCCCATTGTCCAAGGTCTCATTCTCAAAGGGCTCCAGAAGGCTGGTCAAGCTCCCTGAAGGGCAGCGCTTTCCAAGGTATAACAAAACCTTTGTTCAAGCGGTAGGCAATCTTTCCAGGGATCAGAGATAGCAGTCGAGTCAAGCCGTGGGAACTGGATGTCAACCCACCATGAAGAGAGTAAAATACAAAATATTTTGCTGGACCCAACTTTCCTACAGTTGAACACCATTGGTGAACAGACATTCTTCCTTTTCTATTTCTGCAATGTGGGCACCTCTGGGGCTTCCAGGAAGGGCTTCAGGCCCCTCTGTTGACATGTGTCAACAGTTCTTGTGCTGCTGCTGGCATCCCAGTGTAAGCATGGAGGTGTTCAGAAACCCCCCTAATACCAGGTGACAGAATTCAAGGATGGTGCTTATCTGAAATTCCATGAATCAAAATGTCTCTGCCTGGTCTTTGTTGCCATAAATGGCTGTTACTTCAGGGGCGTTCCTGCATTGTGACCCAGTGTTTAAGTGATGTCCCAATGGACACTTCCCTGTGTCTGTCAGAGGGCAAGGACTGAGATCCCAAATTTGATCACAGCTCTTCTTTTATAGAGACAGGTGAGTAAAATGAATGAAGGAGTTTACTTTCTTCCATTTCTTTGTACTTACAAATTCCCGCAGTAAAACAAAGATGCATTTTTCTGAGGCCAGCACATTAGTTTTGTGTGGAAATACACTCTTTCTGCCTTGCTTTGTTATCAGACTGATTTTGGGGAACAGCAGGAGTAGCTTTCTTTCCATGAAGTGGATCAGCTCTGGATATTGCACTGTACTCACTGCAAACTATTCTTTCTAGGTCTCTTTGTTTGTGAAATTCCTATGTAAGTAAGGGATAGGCCAGCACTTTATCGCATTGTAATAATTGGCTTATCCCAAGGCGGACACCAAAACCATTTAGATGATGTAATGCATGATGGCAGGAGAATATGCAAGAATTATTTACCATCTCTTCTCTATATATACTTCAGCTTTAGAGGATTCATACTAATTATTTCACATATTCATGGGTTTTTCTAAATTAATATTTGGTAGTATTTCTGAGTGATGCATGCTAAAACAATTCACTTTGAATGAGGGTGCAACAAGTCGATGAACTGTCTGTAAATACATTAAACCAACTTGTTTATACTAGAAATAATCCATTATGAGTAGATATCTTTTTATGTGCACAGCCGGGAAAAAATGGAAGTCTGATATTTATAGAAGCAGAAGTTCAACACTGACATCTTCAAGCTGAGTTTCGCATATATTCAAAAAAGGTAAAACGGTGAGGGGCATGAATAAAGATCCTACGCAGTATTCCATGCAATTCCTTAAACTTCCTGACTTCTTTTCAGAAGGGAATCTAGTGAATGGTCTGAATGACAGAAGGGAAGGGGTTGGTCTCTCCAGAGGGCTACTTGAGTAAGCCGCCCACGTGTGTTCCCCATGTAGACGGAAGGAGAAACCCAAAGGGACTCTTGATGCCTTTTCCTGTCATGCCTGTGGACAGCAAGACATGCCCACCATACCCACAGTTTACCTTTGGATATGATAATTCATTCCGTGGGGAGACTGAAGGTGACATGGTGCACTTAAAGGGTGGGGAAAATTGTGTCCTTCTGCCATTTGCATACACAGTAGCTTCAGAAACTGCAGTTACAGGTGTGGCAGATAGCTGCTTTCTCAGCACTTTGTGCTGAGCACTGAGGGGAACAGTCACATAAGACTGCTGCAGCTCACTGTCAGAGATCTGGAAAGCAGATATTTCCAAGCTTACAACAGACAGTCCAGCTTGCCTAGGATTTCCATTGTGACAGCTGTCACTGCTGTAAGATGTGCAGAAAAGTGTAGGGCTTTGCGCTGTGACTTTCTTGAATGGTCTGCCTAGCACAAGGTTCATCCTAACCACTTGTGGTGAGGTGGGTTTAAGTATTAAAGCATGGCATTTAGTATCCCTCTGCTCTCACCACTCATCATGGTTGTTAGCTGCAACAACTATAGATGATAAAATTATACACCATTTACCTCTATTTGCATGCTCAGCACCAGTAATGATATCTTTATGCTGTTATTCATTCAAATATTTTGAAATGTGCTATACATCACTATTATATAGAAATTTATCATACAGAAATGAGGTTTTATCGTATGACTTAGTCTACATGTAGAAGAATGAATGCTCTGTATACAATGTCTTCAAAAGAAAGCATTAAAAGTGCTTTAGACAGATAAAGACATCATCTTTAAATAGGTGACAAATGATGTTATGTATTTCAAAGTATTCTTTCTTCACATTTTCCTAATCTTTTATCGTCCCACATGTATAGCTCACTATCTCTATACAGTACCAAATATCCTTGGGAGACGTTTTTGGAGGATCTGCAGGACATTCAGGGTTCAGGGTGTGATACAAATCTTCCATCAATAGAAAACTGTATTCAATTTGAAGACATATTTCTCATAGTGTTTGGCATGCATTTCTGAACAGGCAAAATGTGTCATAATATTAATTAGGAAGCTGCTTTGCTATATGGTGTTTGGTACTCACTGGTCTAGAGCAATGGTGGAGGATATCTACTCCTAATGAGGAGCCAAAAAAACCCTGAAAGCCAAAAAAAAATCACATCCTCGGGAGCTGACTGTTAATCAGAAGCTGTGCAAGATGACGTGGATCTTCCTCTCTCTCTCTCCATGTCTCACATGAGCTAATGTAATTGGAGCTGCCGTTCACTGTGTCATGTTTTTGGGCCATGATACATTTTTCTGTATCCAGTCTTGGCCTTAGTGTTGATCCAAACAAAATTGTCCATGTCTGAAAACTTTAGCCTTTGGATATCTTGTATGAGGAACATTAAGTCAAGAACACTATTGGACATCTGTCTTTTCCTCTAGCTAAGAAAATTCAGAAGACATTGAACTCCTTAGTCACAAAATATTTTTAAGTTGCTAAAGACAAAATTCTGCGCCTCTTTGAGGAATATTGGGGCAGAATGTTAGCTGTCAGGTTAACAATGTTACTGCAGAGATAATACAGTAAAAGTGAAATAGCCTTTATGGGGATTAACATTGAATTTTTGGAAAACTTTTTTTTTTTTAAGAGTAGAAAGAACATCAAAAGCACCTTAAAAAACTCCTGAGGCATTTGACTTGTGGGATGGCTCCAAAGACAGGGTGCAACAGCTGGCCATTACTACTAGGGCCAGAAATCAAAACAGACTTTGTAAAACACTCTCTTTCTACTCAAGAAAAGATTAGAATTAAGTAATTTACCTGAAATGAAGAAGACTGCCGTGCAGTACAGGTAGCTCTGGCAAGTCCTGGGAAATAAATTCTCTGTGGAAAGGCCTGTTTCCAATCACAGCCCCAGACAAGGGAGTTTTTCATAGCACTGAGAATGTGACCACCAGTTAGTCTGTTGATGGTATATTCATGGGTCAGTCCAGTTGGTTGGTTACCAGTTGAACAGCTAAGAAACACTGTCACAAAGGACACATCAGTACAGCAGCTAAAATCCTTCTGCCAGCTGAGAAGTCAGAAGTCCCACAAGGGATACAATGAACAGTGCATGCCAGTAGGTTGCTGAAGCTGTTTGGACTGTAAAATCTATGAATTCCAGAAAAGGGAACTATAGGGTTCAGCCAAACTTTGTAAAAAGCCTTGGAAGGTCTGGCATAGAGGAATCACAGGTAGAAAATGGTTTATACAGCTTATACAGAGGTGACCTTGCAAGAGGGGAAGTGAAATTGCCATGACCAAGGAGTGAGGATGTAAATCATCAACCATTAACCAGAGAAGGGAGAAACACTGTCCTTTTTTCCTAGACCCCACCCTGTGAGGCTGGAGGAGGGAAAAGAAATGCAATTTGTCATGTTTGGAGACAGATGACAGGGGGTTGTCTGACAGGCCAAGTCTCCTGACTCTGATTTAAATACAATTGTATGCCTTGTGCATGCTAAGCACAGCTCTCCTTCCCATAGCTTAAGTCCCTCCATCCCCTGCAGACACCAAGCACCAGCAGCTGCTGCTGGAGAGGATGCAAGCAGCAGCACAGATGAGGGATGGAGTCTGGATTCACATGAGAGGCTGGCATTTGCAAGCTGTCATTGAGCCCTGCTGTGAAACGGAAGTCTGCATCTCATTGATCAGGTATGGCTCTCAGTGTGCATTTCTGAGAGAATAGCTGAGATACTGTGCCAGAACAATGTTCAGTAGCAGCAGCAGGACACTCTGGGGTAACTGGAACTCAGACTTTGAGCACCACAGTATCTCACTGGACTGTCTCTCCTGTTATGTAGCAGATAGTTACGCTACTGTGTACCAGGTTGTTTTCTAATTCTATTCTCTGGAGATCTTACATTTTCTGTGACTCAATGCCTGAAACAAGAGCATGATAAAGTTATGTCTCTCCTTCTTCCCAATCTGGTTTGCCGCTGCAAGCTGCATAAAGTGCTTACTGCTTGGAAAACCCTGGCCTATGGGTATGAAGAAGGAGGAAGCATTAAATTCAGCAAGGTTCAGAAGCATTTATCTCAGGTGACTTAAAGTAGAAAGGTTGCAAATCTACCTTAATTTAGCCCTTTCAGTTTGCTACATTTGTGACCCACTCCCACAAGGTTTTTGTGGACATTGTCTATTTATTGGTAATTGCTGAAAACAGTGAGGTATGCTTCCTGAGAAAGAACTGCTTCCCTTTACTAAGAAGACAGTATAATAATGTTACACGGCGTTTTACACAGTTGTACAGTGTCAAGATTTACTGCTTGAATGTCTCTTTCACTTCTGCTTAATCAATAGTGACATTCACTGAAGACCTCTGGAAATTCATGCTGAGTCCAAACTTCAATAATGTTAGTCAGATTGATAACACACAACTTTGGTATGATCCAATGATCTTCACGTGGAATTTGAGACCACATCAGTTTGAGTTCAGCTCCTGGTCAGCTCCCATAACCTTGAATGTGTGTGAAGTAGTATTTTAACAGATGTATTATTTTTGAAAATTTCCTATCTGTCTGTCTGTTTACCCATATACAAATATGTGCTTACATCCGCATATGAGGTACAGATTGGCAGAGGCAGTAAACTGTCTGACAAGGCTCTTTGCATTTCAAGGAGCTTACTTAAGGAATAGGACATGTCCTCAGCTACTATAAATCAGTGTCAATCCCCTGCAGCCTAGCTGAGTAGCTCTGAAGAAGGAATGGGTTAAACCCTGCTTGAACTTAGTGCCAGGCCCGTGATGGTGGTGCTGGCTGTGGACTGGACAGGACAGCTCTGCTGGAGAAGCTGTGTCAGTTTACACCAGCTGGGCACACAGCCCAGGGTCCTCTCTCTTCCCATTGCCCAGGGAAACACATCTCAGTGTGGAGATAAACCAGAGACCAGGGGGCTGGTGACATGCAGGATACACGACAGTGTATTCTCTCCCTATCCTCTTTGAGGTAAAAAGCTGATAGCTGAAAAGCTTTCTTACTTTGCTACAGGTTCAGCACGCTCCTCTGCTCATCAGCGTCCCTCTGAGAGCAGGGGGAGTTTTCAAAAAGGTTTGTGTCTCTGGGAAGCACACAGAGTTCGCTAGATTGTTTTTCCTGCCCTCTCCTTAATTGTGCTCCCATTGAAGCTGTCTGGCAGACTGTCTTTGTGCACAGGAGTGGGCAGGACTGCATCTGCTGAGGTGGTCCATCCACTGTATGCAGTCAGTGAGAGAGTAACCTCACCACGCACCGCACACTGTTTTGGAGGTCAGAAAACAAGTGTTGTGGCATGATTTGTTCAAGGTCTCCATACTCTCACAATAGGATAGCAAATGTGTCTGGAGTTGAAAAAAGGATTGCCTGGTCTAATCCAGTCCAGCAGAGTTCTTGTGCCTCTGGCTCTAAACCATGTAAGGCTGACAGACAATCTGACCTGCATCCTTGCTCTGACTGGGAAGCTGATTTTGAGCATCATATTTCAGGTACGGGAAGATTTTAGCCACGTAGAAAATGTTCCCTCTTCACTTGATTTCTTTCCTGTGTCTTTGTTTCTCTCTTTAACACAAGACATGATCAATAATTAATTTTTCTCCTTATTATACTCTGCATTGCAGGTCTGGCTTTGCCACCAGTGTTACTATCTGTTACTCTTGGCCAAAAAAATTAGGGGATATTTTTTGGCATTTTTCAAAATACGCTTTCTTGTTTTCCACTCTTCCTCCCGTGAATGTTTTGAAAAGCTCCTGCTCTCCCATCATAATCCTCTTCCCTGCATCTCAGTGAGCTGGGCTGTTTTTTCTCACAGTAAAGCCCAGATAATGAATACACAACGGTGAGAACTGGCTGAACAAAACCACACTGAATTCAGTTTATGTCAGTTGCAGATAGAGTCTGACAAAGTGAAGGTGCTTCCCAGGTGAGGGGAGCAGTGGGTAGAAACATATGTTTGGCATAAGCAGTCAATAATCTGCATGTTGAGCTAATCATATGGGTTGCTGCACGATGATCATTATTTATAAGAACAGCAGAATACTGTGAAAAGAGGGTAGTCTGTCATAGTTTGTACATTTCCATGTGGTCTGCTGAGTGTCAGTCTCTGCTTTCTGCTCTGGCAAAGTGTCCTGCTGCCTAAAGATGGTGCTCATCTTTAGGCAGCACTTTTTTTTTCTCCACAAGTAACACGAGTGAGAAGTGAAGCTTTCCCCCCCCACCCACTTTTTTTGACCTCTTTGTCCCTTTCTATAGACAGTGTCTTCAGTTGTGCTCTGCAAATACTTCTTCATAAATATGTGTGCTTATAAAAGCATATGCTTTCACTCCATCATACACAGCTTATTTGCCTACTGGGATTTCAGGGGCTTTCACTCACTAAGTGTTCTTCCATGGCTTACATCTGGATGGAATGAGCTATGGGGAAGAGATGAATAGTTTATTTTGATATAGCTTAAAAGAGTTCAGTTAATCTTCCTGTAGGGTTTTAAAAGCATTTTTGAATCAATGTAGTGATTTAACTATGCAGCTAATCCCCGTGTAATTCTTTGTCAGTTCTGAAATGTATAAACTTTCTTTATTTAATACAGAAAAATTTATATTAGCAATATGGGATAATGCATAAGGTATTTTGGTCTGCAGGAGGTACAAATCAGAAGGCAGACTGATTTCCATGAGCTAAATTACTTGCTCCATTGACTGTCTCTTTCTAATAGTCTGAGCTGAAGGCTCAAATTGACGAAACTCAGAAAATAACAAGAAAAGGGGAATGCAAAACCTGACTGGAGAGAAAAGGTTTAGGAAAAATAATTCTGGAACATTGAGAAAGATCAACAGTAGAGAGAGTGTCACTACTTTCCAAGCAGCACAAGTGGGGGTGGAGGCAATAATGATGGTGATGACAGGACACAGGGCTAGTGAAGGAAACTACTGTCAAGGGACCTGCAGACCACACCAGTGTCCTGGTTCTGGCCAGGATAGGGCTAATTTTTTGCAGTAGCTGGGAGAAGGCATGGCTGGGACATTGAGGTTGTTCTATACTGCCTCACATCATTGCTAGAAAAGGACTCTTTTCTAGGGAGAAGCAGTTCTGTCTGGAGAAGAAAATGTGGTGAAGGGAGTTGTTTGGCTTTGTCTGTTATCAGGTTTTTTTTGTATCTTCCCTTATGCCTTTTGTTATTGATATTGTTGCTTTTACTCTTTGTTTTCTTATCTCATTGCTATTTTTAGTAAATAGTTCTTATCTCAACATGGTCATTAGTGGTAATACTAAATTGGAGAATACCATTCCTAAACTACAACAACCACTTGCCTTCAAAGTTTTGTGTCAGCTTTCTCATATTGCCAATATGGACTTCTCTGCTTCTTAGTACACTGCAAACAGAGAAAAGAGGTGGGGGACAGGCCTTTCCTTCTCCCTTGCTCCGTGCAATATGGACACGAAGAATAGGGAGAAAATTGTGAAATGTGTGACAGAAACATTTCAAAGGGATGGGACAAACAGAGAAGATGTAAACACAAACTCCCTTGTCACCCTTCTCAACAGTAAACTTCATCTTAGCTTCTGTTCTCCATAGTTTTGGCATCATCTTCTAGTTGTGTCCCTTCTTGCAAAGATACCTCTCTTTACTTGTTTCAGGCTTATCGGCCACCCATTTTATTTTGTTGGAGGACTTGTTTGTTAGTTTGCTCCATAGTATGCATTAGTATGCCTTTATTTCAGTTGGAGTGAAATGTCAAAATCCTTTAAGTCTCTTTTCTTTTTTTCCCCTTTGTTTCACGGAGCTCTCACTTTCCAGTGAAATTTAGCATTTTTTGAAATTTCATATATTTCAACCAATTTGTAGCTAACTTCAATCTCTTGGTGATATAAATTCCCAGTAATTATTCTGAATTTAAAATGTCTGGTATTTTGGGACTTGGTTTATCATTTCCAAAAAAATGGCTGAGATTGCTTTCCTGAAATTCCCTGAGTTGCCTTACAGACAGTTTCAGTCACAGGTTGTCTTCAGGATCCAGAACAAGACTCTCCATTGAGATACTGTAGTGGTTTGAGTTCGCCAATCTCCGGGGACACCCCCCTAACCATGACAGATACTGTGGCTGAAAGTTAACATTCAGAGAAGCATGTGTGGATTATGAATTCAAGATTGAATCCCCCATCACTGGATCACTGAAACAATTGCTCAGCTGTCAGTTTGGAGCCAGAATTGTCATCGCCACTAATGGTTTTCATAGGTAGCCATTCCTGTTGCTTATTTCAAGAAAGTGCTTGTGAAGGTGACATTTGAGTTCTGACAGGCATTCCTTTATTTTTCTTGTTGCAAGCTTCAGGATCTGACAGCTCATTTTCAGCCATTAACTGGTCCTGGGCTTCCAGTGTGTCCAGATCTTTTATTACCTGAGAAACAGAGTTAGAGGGTGTTGAGGAAAGCCTCAGTTTTGACATGTTTGCTGGAAGCTGTTAGGTTCATTCCAGACCATTAACTAAGGCATGGTAAACCTAGGGAAAGAAAATAATTCTGCATTTCCAGGTGACACACAGTTTTTAGTGTCTGAGAAAACAAAACCATGCTAAACCATGCTATCACCCTGCTCAAAAACATTGTGATGGCAGTTGAGGAAAAAGATAATTTCCCTGTTCCTCAGTAGCAATAAACTCACTTGGTTGCTCCATTTTTAATTGTCAAATGAAAAATACATACACATCTACACTTGATGTGCTTTAATAAAGTCCTTAATTTACAAAGCAATGTCTAAACAGTAAACCTGAATCATTTACATGTACGAGTAGCACCAACATACTGAAGCCTTCCCCAGCTCACTTTCTAATAAGCCTCCAAAGCTGTTTTCCCTGGTGCATTTTTCCCAGTTACACTAGCTGTACAAATCCTGAACTCCTTTGTATTACCTTCCTAAAGGAAGCAATGCATTGAATATATAATCATTTAAATACCTTCTACTTTTTTTGCATTCCAAAGCATGTGTTACATCAACTTTTGTGACTGTTTTTTCTTTCAGTGTTACTGTTATCGTGATTCTCATTGCAGGAAGCAAAAAAAATTCAGCAGTTGGTGGAGGTTTTGCGGAATTCAGTTGATTATTCTGAAAGATGTGGGTTAGCATTCACAGCAAAAAATGAATGGACGAGTTTCACAGTTGTTGTGATACAATACACATATCAAACTTCAAAAGCTTTGTCTTTGAAGCAGGAGTTGTTTGATTTGGGATGGCAGGAAAGATTGTCTGGTTTAACTGATCTGTTGGTTATGTCTTTCTAACAAAACACAGGATGAGCCAACTGGTGACCCGGTCCCAGTGAATTTTCTGCATGCCACAGGTGTTGTGCCTTTGTGCTTTCCTTTGAATTTCTGTACCATGGACCCAAGGAAATTCTTTCGACACATGCTGCTGCTAACTGGGAGTTCAAGTAATTTTTCTGACCTATTTTGAGATTTCTAAACCTCATAATCAACTAAACCTGAAACACCTCACAGTTACAAGTTTTGGCATCATGCTCCTGCTTTTAGAGATCCTTGCACTAGATTGTAAACACTAGGAACACAGGGAAAAAACGTAATTTAAAGATTAATTTGTTTTGAGAAAGGGTGGATATGACTGGGATTACTTTAGAAAATGAGAAGGTCAGCACAACAGCACAGCAGCAGTGATGTGGTATCAGCTGCCAGACTGTCAGTGGTAGTGGCCAGAAAAGTCTTGGATGGCTTTGAATGTCCAAGTCTAACTGTTTCTGCACTTTGTACCTGCAAAGCCAGGGAAAATGCTGCTGTTAGACTAGGTGGAAAGACAACCAAAGGAGGGGAATAAGATGTAGCTACCTTAATGATACTGCGTTTCACTATAATTGCTACGATTTGACCACTTTTGCCTTCATGAGGGAGTACTTTGAATAGCAGAGGCATTCAGGAGTGTGAGGTGCCATGGGACTCTAGTGTCAGACAGGACTTCTATTAAAGTAAGTATAAGGGCTTTTATGTACTTTGAACTGTAAACATATAGATATGGGATACAGCATCTCCTGTAGTTTGGGTTTTGTTACAAAGTTCAACTTCTGGTTTCTGCTGGCTTTCCATGTTCTTTTAAACCTTGTGTTCTACAGCCCATGGCAGAATAAAACTTTAATGTGGGTGAAGAATATATTGGGTAACTTGTGTCTTTACTGCTCTGTGTCAGCAGAGGTCCACCCAGAGCAGCTTAGGCCTAGCCTTGCTGCTGTAGATCAGAGGTTTTCTGATGGGAGGCTAACCTGCATGGACTTTCCTGTGAAGAAGAGTGCTGACTGCCATGGTTGACCCAATATTGGTCTGGACTGACTATGGGTTTCAAAGGTCTGAACTCTCCCGCAATCTGTTCTTCCTCTTGCCAGAGGTTTCCAAACATCAGTGCCTTCAGCTACAGAGTGTGAGAGTACTACTGACTGTCTCATGTTCCCGTCTCTGTGGCTGGCACCATGGCCCCTTCTCCATGTCCTACAGCTGGGCTATGAACATACTCACTGTTGTGCTTTGTGGAGTTTTTCAGGTACCTCTGACCTATTCAGCAATCTTAGCTTCTCGTTCCTCCTGTCTTGGACTTCCTTTACATGTCTGTATTTATCCACAGGCCTTTGCCCTGTCCAGCAGTGGAGCACTTCCCTGAACATTGTACTACCTAGCCAGCTGAGATACAAGTGCCTATGCACTATCAAAGCTGTGGATGAAATTTGTGTTTCTGCTAAAAGCAGGGCAGTTTATGTTTACAGACATCCACACAGTCCATTATGAAGATTTTTATCTCTTTACTTCTAGGTTTTTCTTCACAACATAATAGCACAGTCACCCTGAAAGGTTAGTTATCTTAGTACTGCTAATATGCTACAAAGATGTGTTTTAAATCTCACTACAGATTCGTGGGGTATTTGTGTTCCTGTATCTGTTCATGGAAAAACCTGATCTTCACTCTGTGGCAAACCCTTAGCAGAAGGGGCTGTAGTCAGCCATAGACAACTGGGACAGGACAGAGGAGAAGCTCTGCTCTAACACATAGATGTTCCAGGTCTGGGCTGGGCTGTATCCTTGTGGAAGCAGCCTGAGGACCCTTGCATTGATAAAGCCTATGCTGTTTCACTGCTAACGAATAAAGACTTTTATCCCTTGAGTCTGCAATTTTCCCCGTGAGACAGTATCAGCAAGTGGGATTTCAAATGCACAGGAAATTGCTTTACCCTCCTGCCACTGAAATCACTGAGTGCTTTACCCTTGGGATCAGTAGGAGGAGAATTAGGCCCATACTGAGCTCTTCTGAAAATCCCATTCTTTAATGAAAAGAAAAATGGGATGTTGATGGCTGTGCTCTAAAACCTCTTCATGAAGATGGAATTTTAAAAGCATGGATGGGTGCTGCAATTGCCTGTGTGACCTGCCATTTCATCTCCAGATGATATCTTTTATCCTTTGTGAATGATACTTTTAATTGCTTGTGAGATACTATGCCTCATCTAGTGAACATTAATGTGACAGGGCAGAGACTATGGAAAACTGGTAATCTATAGTAACAGAATTTGGCTATTCTGAAGCTGACTTTGTGCTGCAGTATGATAACAGAGAAAAAATGGGCCTATTTTGTGATTAGCCCTGAGACGGA
>VXAX01001515.1:840567-880074 GCA_013399835.1 Leptocoma aspasia | reverse complement strand
TTTTTGCTTTGTGAATACAGTGGTCAAGTGAACAGTCATAGCTTCCATAACAACTGAAAACAATTTTGAAAGAGCATACATTTCCTCTTAAAATATTCTCTAACGAAGCACATGTTATACATTAATTGAGAAAACATCTGTCTAGGTGAAACTGTTTGGCTTCATTTCTGCAGAAATATAGGCCAAGCAATTATACAAGTTGAAAAATTGAATAATTTCTGTTATGAAATGGAACAAAATGAATGGCATGCACCCTGTAAGAACCCAATACTCAGGACAGTCAAGGATAATACAGTCCCCACACCCTGAAGTTTTGCTGGCAGTATCTGCAGTGAAAGATACAAAGTCTCAAGTTTACACCACTTCCTCAATGTTTTCGGATCCTTCCTTCATGATGAGTTGGAATTTTGCTCTTTTCCCCCTGCCTCAGTGGACCTTTGCTCAGCACTGTGGCCACTTACAGTTTTGTTCAGACTGCTGCTCTCTTCTTCCCTCATCTTCTTTGTTCTCAGCACTGCACACTTTCTTCTGCAATCCGATCTGAGTGTCAGCGTCCTGTAACACACGACTTATGCAGCAAGGCTGCATCTGGCACATGTGCAACTCCTTCAGTGGTTGTTCGATCACCTTTTTCCATTTCCAGCTAAAAAGCAGTAAGAAGGAAGTTCCGTCTCAGTGAAGGTAACCGAGAACTTTCTGGTATCTACCCTATTGCATTCACTCTCAGTGAATACAGGAAAGAGTTAAGAAAATCCTGTGCCTGACTTCTGATTCTTTTTCAGACAGGTGAGCAGCTGCCCTGGAGAAAGGTTCATTAATGCTGGTAACATTGAAACAAGACTCCAAGTCTTAAATACTCACCTTGGCCTATCTCTGCCTGATCCTTGACTCTGTTCCGTAGAAGACAGCATGTGAATCATCTTTGCCTTCCAGCTGGGCTTTGAATGCATTATGGGTCAAGGCCAGCTCATTAATTTTTTCTGCATGTTCCACCTTATTCTTAGCCTGAGCTCTCATATGTCCCTCTCTGTTTGCTTGAAGACAACCAACCAAATCCCCACTGCACAGGTACACAAATGCATGAGAGCTGTAAGATTCAGTTTAAAAAGAAAAAAAGTATAGAGAAACCTGCATAAACTATAACAATTTCTTCCTTCTTGTAAATTGTTACTTGCCTAGGGACTTGTTACAGGATGTGCCTGTCTATGTCCTAGTTCACTGGGACATGCAAGTGGCAACAGGGGCTGAATGTGAACGAGTCACAGAAGAAAAGGCTACACAGTCTATTAAATCTATGTGATGATTTTTTTTTTTTTTTAATTTTTTGCAATAGCATTTTGCCAATTAATTTCCTGCACTGTTCTTGGTTTGTACAACTTAGCTCTCTTTAATTCTGGTGTGCTATACTGTCACTGCAAGCCAACATCGAAACAGAGAAACATTTTAACAACGTTTTTAAATGTCTGGGCAGGGTGGTCTCTGCTGTCCTCAAGGTGACAGACAATCCACTTTATGTGTAAACACTGATATACCAGCCACTGGGAAGCCCACATGCTTCTTCCTGGGCTGAGCAAAATAAATATAGGCAGGAAGTAAATTCTGTGACCATTTGTTTCTACACACACATAATATTGCAGAACCTTCGACCTCTGGGAAGAGGTCACTGTAGTGCCAAGTTTTGACCAACACAAGATTAGCTTGTGAAGCTAAACAGAGCCCTTCCCCTTCCCCTTCCCCTTCCCCTTCCCCTTCCTTCCCTAGTGCCTGGAGGCTTTTCCTTCGAGAGGAACCAGAGGACAGCCCGAAGCGCCAGGGCACTCCCAGGATGCTGTGGTGTCAGGGATGGCTGTGCTGAGGCCCAGGAGTCGGTGTTTGTAGGCCTGAGCCTGGTGCCCGGGGTCGCCCTGCTGCGCTCCCACATCCTGCATCAACCACACAACTTCTNACCATATAATAAGGTAGATATGTGCATGAGAAAATGACAGCCTTGAAATCTCACAGGCCCTTGAAAAGACACTCAGGGCCTATGTGCTCCTGGATGTCTTCAGGAGCACATTGTGTTTTGCCTTGAACTTACCTCAGCACCTTAACATGGTGTAAATTGCTACAGATTCCCAACAGCAGGAAGTGCCTGTTGCCCTCATTTCTTCTGGACCAGCCACTCTACAACCCTTCAGTCTGGCATGAGACATACACAGGCACAACGGGTCAGCATTCCCCAGTTAGTACTGCACATTTAGCGGGGTCTGAAGAAAAGCTGTGATATGAAATCTGCTTTCACCTGTCAGAAGGCTAACTGAGATGCTGAATAACCCAGCATTTTTTGGCTGAAATACGAACAGGCAGATGTGTGCAATCTGACTTTCCCCTGATATCCATACCCTAGTCACTTTCTCCGTGCTTGGATATTTGCTTCTATTCATGCATAGATGCAGGTGGTGATCTTAGCACTAAGTGGCAAAAACCATTCTCTGGAACGTTTGCTGGGTGTCAGGGACCACACAATTATTTTGGCCTTTTTTGCTTTTCATGAGCCCTGATTTGTGTTTGAAACTATCCGTGTGGCCTTATGACATTACACCAGATTACTTAGTTTTATTCTTGGAGATGGAACAAAATATTTCTAACAGTGAAGGAGGCCATCAAACAAAGTGGTAACTGGTGTTATTTATGACGACTTACCAGCAGGAACCACAGGACCACACATATGCATCTCTGCTACAGCTAAACTAGGCTGAATGGTCTAGCAGATCACAGATCAGTCAGATGTTCACATGAACAGCAATATGCCAACAAGTTAGCACTATTAACAGCACTTCACACTTCGCTCCCTCCTAAAGCTGTTTTATAAAGTAAGAAAAGCTCATAAATTAAAGTGGAACTGGAGGTCAAAATAAAAATTACAAGGTCAAGCGGACCTGGTGTGTTTTAAATCTTGAAGGCTGAATTTCCAGACTTCCTAAAAGCTTGGGACTTTTCTACAGTGTGGAAACAAGTTACATATGATTTACTTTAAGTGCAAGTAGAAGCTCTGATATTTTTTCAGGCAAAGACTAAACTTGTTTTTTGTTGGTTTGTTTTTTTTTGTTTGTTTGTTTTGGTTTGGTTTTGTTTTTTTTTTTTTTTAATAAATAAAATCCTTAGTCTTGACCATTTTTAAAAACAGATATGGACAATACCATCTATTATTCATGAGGTATGGAAGTGTGTTACCCTAGTAGCACCAGTAAAACTAAGCATGAATCCAAAATCTAGTGGTTTTTCACAACTATACAGAAGGAAAGAAAAGTATTTTGTTCTTCAAAGGAATTCAGGGCTCTACTGTTTTGAATTTCTCAGAAAATTTTGGTTCAGACCTTGTGTATATTATAGCCAATAGACTCACTCCTTATGACTCCAAAAGGTAGGGAAAGGGGATGATTTTGTTGTCCTACTTATCAAAGGCTTTTTGATTTGTCCTCAGCTGTTGGAATTGCACACAATTTGGACTTGTTGACACTTTTGAAGGAGCAGGGAGCTGAAGCTGCTTTGCCTGATGCCTGGCTCAGTGAATAAGCCTTCCCCTGAGTGTTCATCACTTCATGCAGCCCACTCTGTGCAATGATATCATTCCTCCTTTGAATCACAAAGACTTTTTGCACAAGTTCATGAGACTTTTACTGATGACATTGCTTTTCAGATACTGGAATTGATTTTTACCAGCACTAAGCTACTCCATGGGCTGAAATGAGTAGCAATCTCCACCAGTTCCTAATCTCACAGCACTCTGACTGTGTCCATACTGAGAGTTTTCCTTTTTCCTCATCTTTGGGGAGCCTTGTCATGCACTCTCTGCCTTCCGGGGGTTTGGGGAAATGTGGCAGATTCACTCCCACTGAAGCCAGATGCACCTATGTGTAAGGGGGCCAGGGGTAGGATGGGGCGAAGGAGTAGGCTGGAGGCTTTCAGGGCTCTGGGCATGCTGCAGCACAGAAACACTTGCCCAATATCAGCCCTGAGGATGTAAAATTTGGAGGTTAAGGCCTCCTAGGAGACATGACTCAGTAGACAATGCCATGGAAATAGAAAAGCTTATCAACTCTCATAGTTTTATGTCATGCACGTCACTGCCTTCAATAATTCTGCTCAGTGTATTGTCCACCAATAAAGTAACTTCCAGGCATCTTGGAGGAATACATATACTATCATACAAGTGAGAGGTGAAGCACCCTCCATAACAGTACATACAACTGTCAACATTTGGAAAAGCTGACTTGTCCTGGAGCAGTTTTTTGGAAGTATCTATCGAGGAATGCTTGGCTTGCCTTACCCAACAAAATCAAGTCTCAGAGAAAGCATGTTTTGCAGTAAACATGCTGGGAAATATGCAGAGGAGAAAGTGCTGTTCAACCCAAATGACATTTACCACCAGTAAAAAAGGTGTATGCTATCCTAGGATAGGAAAAGGGTGACAGTGCAAATGCTTCTGGTCTCAGATGAAAGAACAGTGGCAGGTGGAAGGATGAGAAGTTTCTGCACTGGGAATTGATCCCTCAATAAACAAGCATGCTACATGTTAGTCTGCAAAACAAGGTGCTGGAGTTCTATCCTAGATGTCCTGCTAATCTCCTTTCCTGCGCTGACCAAGTGATTCAGCACATGGAATGTCCTTGTTGTGCACAAGAACAGTGCCTGGAGCACTGAAAGCAATGAAAACCTAAGGCTTGTCCAGTATGAGTTGTTTGAAGACACTTCTGCAGTCCATACAGCTGTGCAAGTTTCCTGATGCAGGTGTTATTTCACACCTCAAAAAAATTATCAGGCAGTGCTCAAGTGGCTTAGCAGCACAATGTGAAACGTGGGGTGTTTTTTGTGCAAATCATTTTGTGACGGTGAAAATTGGATGGCGGTCCCAGTGCACTGATAAACTGACAAATCTGTGGTGTCACTCAGCCTAGCTGGCAAAGACTGACAAGGATCACAGAATCATACCTGGGTGCTCATCAGATTGCTGCTCCAGCTGTGTCCTGCAGACATGCACAGCACTCCTTCCCTCCACCTCTGCTCATGTGACTTAGAGCAGCTGATCAGATGAGGGGCAGGGCTACAACCTAAAGCAGTTTATCAAATACACCACAAGTCACACCTCTGCAAGTACATGTATATATCAGATACATCAGAAGATTCAGACGCATCATAATTCAGGTCTTTTAGGCCAAATACATCAGTTTCACACTCAAGGTTAAGGATGCATGTCCAGCCAACCCATAGTGACTTAAGTCCTTTCCTGTGCACTTCTGGAGTTTCCACTCTGCCTGAGGATGTTTTGGCCCATTTCTTCTTCATTTATTAAGTCAATTTATTATAGCCTACTGAGATGCAAGATATGCCTGAGGAAATCTATGGACTGTTTCCATGGAAATATCAACATTCTTCATGTTAGTTGGTGTGATTTCTTGTCTTTCTAAATGGTGATGGCTGTATGTCACACAGCACATAGTGACAATACTCTGGAAATGGGAAAGACACCAGTGAGGACAAACAAGAAGCCCAGAGCCACCTGTCTTCTTTTCCTCTAGTCTTGGTAGCACGTGCATTACAAAACCATCTCTAATACATCACAGGATAAGATCTTTTGGTAGGTCACCACAGCGCTGCTGCAATCAGTTCATAAAAGTCTTTTTCTGAGTATCCATCTCTTCTAGGCAATTTATCCCGAGTTGAACAGGGCTGGCCTGCAAGTTCATAAAGCTGCAGAGAGTTCTTGGACTTCTGAAGATCTCCTTGGATATCTGCTTCCACACGTTCTGAAATATCCTGCTGGTAACACTGACTGGCAATACCTGCTTGCCCTTTCATCTTAGATTTTACCTTACATTATATGTGAATGGTTTTCAACAGATCTGCCTGCTCTGGCTGAAAATTCCACTTCATCAGAACTAAGCAATTCTAATGACGTTCACTGGGAAGAAAGGGAAGGCAAAAGAGATAAACAAATTTTTAAAAAAAAGTTGAAAATGGGACCTAGTGAAATGTTTCAATAGGAAATTCATATTCTCTAAAATGACTTTTCATGCATCAAGTTTCATTAGGTATGTCAGTATGAGATTGGCTCTTCCAGAAACTGGCATTAAAGAATTTAATTTCCCAGAGTTTAACTGAAAAACTTAGCCACTGTTACACTGTTACTTTCACCTGCAAGTAAATAAACAGTTTAAACCCAGTTCAATTGTAGCAGAGGGAAAAGTGAGCACTAGTAGGAACTCCAGTGTTATCAGGGAACACTTGAGCTGAAAAGCAATGGTCAGAATACCAGCTTTACATCTCTTGTCTTATGGAAGAAAAAGAGCTGCAAATGTATTTTCTCTGTGTTGAGCAGTGAAAAAAGGTCACTTGATTTTGTTTGTCATACAGGCCTTACTATTTACCTGATTTCATTCCTGCCTGCAGTTCAGTATCTTTGCTTAAACAAGAGCACACACTTTTCTGGGCCCTCCTAATGACTGTGATATCTGTTCCCTATTGAAACTGCACCACATTTCTGGTTCAAATTTATCTCAATTCAGCTTGCACTGCCCAAGGGACCTCTATGTCTATGCTGCTGCCAGCTCAGAGACCCTGCTATGATCAAATTTCCCATGGATGCATTTTGAGTGTGTAGATCAGTCTCTCCCTCCCTTTATGCCCCAAGAGTCTCTTATGTTAATGCTTCTCAATTTCTAATTGCTGTGAGATTTCTTGCTAGAAATCTCTGCAGGTAAATGCCATTCTTCAGGAAACAGTGCTTCCTGAATTTGTTCCCGTACTCTTTTTACTTTTACCCTTTTGCACTTCTTAAGAGAGACTATGCGTTCTTTTTGCACAAGACCAGAAAAGCAACATGAATATTATAAATGTTTCCTTGGGGAAGACTGCCTCTGGCAGAATCAAGATATCTTTTTTTTTTATTTTGTTGTACTGTTAATTTTTTTGGGGGGCGGGGGTCTGGGCAGGGATACCTTTGGCAAGTCTAATTTTATCTCTTCCTTTGCCAGATGGGAAATAATCTTCCCCTCACAGCAGAGATTATACTCCACACACAAGTATTTCTTTTGCACTTAATCCCCCCTAAAAATGCAGACAAAATAATATTCCCTAAGATGCAACTTTACTACAATGCATCTGTCATTGAGGATGGTGAAAACATCTGACTTGTCTCCTGAGCAAAAATCATGCCTGTAGCTGTAACTTCAATGGCAGCGCTTTCTCTTGGAACAGAAGTTGGAATAAATTCCAGGAGACCAAAACTTCTGCTTGTGGAATAACATTGGCTAAGTCTATGTGCCTCAAACTTGTAAGCACACTGCTCAGCTTTGAGGATAATATGGTTTTCACACGCCAGTCTTTTCCACGCAGCAGGTAATTTTTCTAGAGCACCCATGAACTTTCAGCTTTGTTGACATGACTGATATTATAGAGAGTTACAGAGAAGTTATGGATGTCTCATACCTGTTAGGGTTGCCTGTCAAGAGACCAGATTGGATGGGGCTTTGAGCAACCTGGTCTAGTGGAGAGTGTCCCAGCCCATGGTGGGGGAGGTTGAAACAAGATGATCTTTAAGGTCCCTACCAAGCCAAGCCACTCTACGATTCTGTGAAAATTCACTCTCTGCACCATAAAGGTGGGGAGTTGTCCCAGTTATTTGGAGCTCTATTCTTTCCTGCCTCAAGCCCATGCCTTCCATACCTGGCCCTTATGACAAGCTGCCTTCACAGATATACCTTTTTTCTGTAATGGTCATGCTAGAGCAGGGCTGTTGGACCAGATGCTCTCCAGAGGTCCCTTCCCTTCCAATTTCAGCTGGACTATGATTCTGGATGACTTAGTGTCACTGAAATCAGTGTTTCTCTTCTGAAAATATTTATCTTTTGATAACTATGTTACAATTATGTTAAGAAAAAGTTCTTCCTGAAAGGTTCAGACCACTGTATTATGAGCACACCACACATGTAACATATATATATATTTCTTTGAAGTACATGCTGAATGCCATACCAAGTAAGGGACAGCACAGAAACCACTCTTGGTATTTCATGCTATAAATATATTAATGAAGGAATACCACTGTCCTGAAAATAGATAGAAAAGAACCCAGACATTGCCAATGTCTCTCAAAAGTTGTCTTTAACAAAAAGTTACAATTTACTAGCATTAAATATTTATAGTCATATGGGAATACCAGTACTGCCCGTCATCAAGATGGCTTTGAAGTAAGTTATTTGAGATGGCAAATCTATATGACAGGACTCAGGAAAATGAAATAACTAAATGAGGTGAAAGACATTTAAAAGTGTAGAAATAATTTACTGCAGCGTGTAACGGAGCTGTCATGCAGACTAGATCCCTCACTTGTTGTTACTGTTGCTTCACTGCACTTTCATATGACAAGGCTCTGCTTTCACTGAGGCTGCTGTGTTCTGACTGCGTTGGATTCTGTAACACACATCCTTTCCCAATGCAAGAATCAGCTGGGTAGTGGCAGGAATAGTCTGTGTCTCAGTTAACTTGAGCGACTTGTCAGAAATGGATGCAACTGTTTAAATGATCCTGTCAATGTAAGTAGTCTCATCTACTGCAACAAGATGATGGAGCAGGTTCCTGGTGCAAATAGGAGGTTGGGCTCTTATTTCATAAGCATATGTCTTTAGGGTTTGGTGAGATGTTGAGCTTTTTTTGGCTGTCTAGGGCTGTTGGAATGGCTTGACCATGATGCACAGAACGTGAATTGTCAGTCACCAAATACCATCCAAATCACCATTTCTCTTTGTAGCCATTTGGGACTCCAGGACAATAGGGCATGGGAGAAACAGAGATTCAGGCCAGACAGCAGCTGTTGTAAATGCAAAATGCAACAGTAAATTGTTGGGCTAGTAACCAAAAGAAAGAGCCACAGTGGGCAGCCGTTCACAACGCATAGACTTTGCTGGTTCTGCAGGACCTGATGACGGTGCTACTATCCTTCTGGAGTTTAATCTATCAGGATTAAGTATATGGAAGCAAAGCGTACTTTTGCAACAATGGCATTTTTCACTGTTGACAGATCTTGTCACAGAATGGACTTTCTTGTACTGTAAAGCAGTTGGATACAATGGGGCTAAGCATAGTGTAAATGCCAAGACAGATTAGAGCAAAACAGAAAATTTAGAAAGGGCTGGACCTTGGCCAGGCACTGCATAGATGTGATAGGAAGCAGTGGGGGAGACCCACAGCTCCTCACTCTTTTCACACCCATCAGTGCCCCAGGGTAGGGTGCAGCCAGCTGAGTGCACCCCTCCCCAGGGGAATTGCTGTGCTTTGCCTTTGCAGTGGTCTTCCACACCAGTGTACTGGCCCATCTCCCAGGAGCAATGTAGCTTGGTTCAGCTTTTCCCACACAATTCAGCATGGAGCCAAGCATTCAGCCCTGTCTCTGCAGAAACTGCCTGACAGTTGATGCAGGGAGCAAGGCAGCAGTTGAATTTTTCATTCCATTAAGAATTCACACTTTCTTCCCCTGTCTTGCTGTTGTTGTCTCTAAACATGACAGACAATAATCAGAAAACAAAAGCATTTACATTCTCTCCACTGGCAAAACAGCACATTCACAACCAACATCAAAGGTGGGTTTAGCGATCATTAGTGCAATACCGCACTTCAACATGATCAAAGCAATCAGTGCCCAAACACAATAAAGAAGAAAGAGCTCTGATTCAGCTCTTCCATAAAAGGCAATGATGAAGTGGTCTGGGGAGAAGGTGAAAGCACAGTAAGTATATGAGGGCATGCGGCTGAGATATTCTTTTACATCAAAACAATTTCTCATTTCATATCCAATTATACCTCTGAGCTGTTCAGACCAACATTTCTCTCATCTCTGGCTTTCAATTGACATTGCAAATTGAGGAATAGAAAAAACTACAATAAAGCGTATCTCAGTTGAAATTCCTCCTGAAGTGTGTCCCTGCAGACGGATAACTGTTTGAGAGCTGGAATACTTGTGCTGGCCTTACTGATGCTGCCAGCCAGCTGCAATCACGTTTGGGTGAGGGACTCTTTAGTCACCACCTAGTCAACAAAAAAACCCTTTTTACTTTACTGTCTGAATCACAGAATCATACAATGGTCTAGGTTGGAAGAGACCTTAAAGATTGCCTACTTCCAACTCCCCTGCCATGGACAGCAACATCTTTCAATACACCACACTGCTCAGAGCCTCTTCCAACCTGGTCTTACACACTTTCAGGGACAGGGCATCCACAGCTTCTCTGAGCAACCTGCTCCTGCGCCTCACTACCCTCACAGGAAAGAATTTTTTCCTAATATCTAATCTAAACCTACGATCTCTTAGTTTGAAGACATTCCCCTTTGTCCCTCTCCATCTTTCTTGTAGGCTCTCTTCAAGTACTGGAAGGCTGCAATTAGGTCACCCCAAAGCCTTCTCTTTTCCAGGCTGAACAAACCCAATTTTCTCAGCCTTTCCTCAGAGGAAAGGTGTTCCATCCCTCTAATCAACATGGTGGCCTGCCGATGTCCTTCCTGTGCTGGGAGCCCAGAGCTGGATGCAGGGTTCCAGGTGGGCCCTCACCAGAGCAGAGCAGAGGGGCAGAATCCCCTCCCTCCCCTGCTGCCCATGCTGCTTTGGATGCAGCCCAGGACACATTTGGCTTTCTGGGCTGGGAGTGCCCATGGCTGGGTCATGTCCAGCCTCTCACCCAGCAGCACCCCCAAGTCCTTCTGCCCAGGGCTGCTCTCCCTCTGCTCATCCCCAGCTTGTGTTGATAACAGGAACTGAACCAAGGTAGAAGGTTCAAAGTAGAAAGCTCTAAGTGCAAGGACAATGGACTTTGTGATGTTGGTTATCCACAGCCAGGGTAACAAATGTCATTGAAGGCAAAAGTGTAGATATGACATTAATCAAGCCACTGTAATGGACTGATCTTTTTTTCTCTTGGACTTGTGTAGCTCAGGCAACAAAAGTGCATCTTGGAAATCCCATAGGAAGCCCTCATCTTCTGCCTGACTGGGTGCAACTCTGAAATTCTGAACTCAGCTTTGTCTTAAAATCATTGAAACAGTCTCTTCTATATGAGACTGGCATTGTTTCAGTGCCTTGCCACAGGAGTTACACATTTTCCCTGAATCCATGTTCATAATTACTGAGGGAGGCTGGGGGAAAGGAGGCTGTGAGAACTTGTGGTTTGGGGATAGGAGGGGCTTTGTAGGGGGTAGGTTGGATTAACAAGATCTGAGATCCAGGAGTCTGGTCCCTAAGTATGTTGCCTGCGACTGCAACTGAGTCACTCTGTCTTCTCTTGTGTAAGCTAAAATGCAAGAACTTCTTAAGCCTTTCTCTGGAAGACGGATTTTCCACACTTGGAATGGCTTGTAAAGAAGATGCTTTGAAGACGTATCTCAAGGGAAGGATACAAACAAAAGACCCAGGAAAAAGAAAGGCATTCAGTGATACTTAGCAAGGCAGGGCACTGGTTTGGAAGCAGCAAAGCATCAAGGAATACTGGCATGTTGTGTTGACACTAAGTAAAGCCAGTAAGAAAGGGAAGCAACTGAGTTGTGCGTTCAAAGAAGGAGTCATGGCAAGCCACAGAGGATCCACGGCAACTCAGTAACAGAGCAGGAGTGTTCTTCAGGGGGAGGAGACTATTTTGCTTTGAAGGATGAGATGAGTAATAAAGTTTGAGGCAAAGAGGTGCTCAACTGTGTTGGCAGTGAGTCTAAAACTGATGCTGTTGCACTCACTCTCACAAAGCTTCATCAGTATACATAAGTGAGCTCTTTGTCTGTATTGTGAAATTGATTCAACTGGATAGTGTTCCCATTTTTGCTTTATAAATATTCACTGTCCTCCGGGTAACAGCATCATAAGCATAACTTCTACCTAGTGGAGCATTTTAAATTAGCCTACCTCCTCTTTCAGAAATAAATTAAGTTTTCTTTACCAAAAGCTTCAAGGTCACACAGTGAGGGAGCATAGTGACCTCTGGCTGCTCAGCACTGAGTCAAACATGCATGTAATTCTTGAAAAGAGCACAGTATGCAGGTATGGAAGCTTTGGGGGCTGCCCTGCAGAGCAGAGGGTGTAAACCAGCAAGCAGAGAGCGCAAACAGCAAGCAAAGAGCACTGGGAGAATTACAATCTGACCTAAAAGATACCTGGGCACTTTTTGCTGCTCTGGATTTCCACTATGAGTGGGATGCTGGCCATGAATTGTCTTTGTCCATCATTTACCGTTCAGTCCAATTCCTGCTCTTCCCATAAGGAGCTCATGTATTTGATGCGCACTTGGGGGAGAGAAGTGAAGAATTTTGATCTATAAGGGTAAATAAAGGCATAGAATTGCTGTTTTAAGTTGTTCCAGGTCTTCATTAAAGACAATGTCTTCTTTCCAGACTTTCCTGTAGAAAAGTGATTCTTCCCTGGGAATCTTGCCTGCCAGTGTTGGGGAAGCAGGCTGCAGCTCAGCTAGTGTGTCCTTCCAGAAAATACTCTGCTCATATAGTTTATTCAGAATTGTCTTCTTAATTCTGTTACCCTCTGCAGGAAATACTCAGTGAATAATTTAAAAATTATCACCTATGATAACTATGGTATCTAGGATAGCCTGTGATAGCCCCTCTGCATTTGTGGCATGTGCATAGGACTTGATTTCTGTGCAAAACAGTAATACGTCCCCACCTTGATCAGCCCCATCACCTTTTATGCTCAGATCCCACATCCAGGCAAAGGCTATATAGGGAAGATTCTCGTCTCCTTGCTGCAAGTGGGGAGGAAGAGATGAAGCACTGGCACGGAGAGTAGCTTGGCTTCTTTTTCTCTTCCTGAGCTGTCAGAGTAGCAGAGGCCGAATGCATTGGATTTTTCCAGCAGAACAGTGAAGCAGTACAATAGACAAGAAGGGCCAGCAATTAACCATTTTCCAACAGACAGCATTTACCAGCTGCTGTCTGTTTATGCATTTCCCTGAAGCTACCTTCAAATTCAGACTTTCTGTGTGTAGTGTGTTCTGTGCCCAGAAGAAATATAGAAAGCTTCCTTTTCTGCCACCCATTTTTGTGAACCTAACCACCATATGAAAAAAGGCTGCAATAGCTATGGGACAGATCACCCTTGAAAAGTCTGTATATACAGAAGGAACATTTGGTATGGTCTTACAAATACAATAAAGGGCATGTATCTCAAGGCTTAGCTTTGTTCCATGTTTCCTATGTTGTTGTGATAATAAATTGGTCCTGCTGCTCAACAGCAAGGGAATTTGAATAGTACAGGCAGTTTTACACAGCAAGGGAGTGCAGAGCTTGGCTTCAGGCTTATATTTGCGTAGTACCTGAGGTAGCGTGACTGCTGCTGAGACAGAGCGTGAAGCCTTGAGGGAACCCATTCCAGTCTACACACTTTCCCAAGTAGATTTTTATGTCCTCTGTGAGCACCACGTTATCTAAATATACTGTTGCTTATTTACATTCATAGACAGAGATATAATGCACCCAAAACTATCTCACACAGGCTGAATTCCTGATCTGAGAGCACCCTCATGAACAGAGCTGACACTGTAACTCAGCTCTAAGTACACGGCAGTGCATACTGTGGAAAAAAGGCAGGTTCCGTGCCAACTCTGGCTTTCCCATTTGCCTTTCTGATCTCCCTCAGCTAGGGAGACTCCAATCTGACAGTGGAAGTATATCTGCCTGTCCTCTGATGGACAACTGGAGGGAGCGGCCTGGACTTCGCACACAGGGTTGGAGTGCGGATGTGCTCAAGTGTCATCTCTGTGTGATGCTGGGGAGAAAGCCACATGGAAGTGTGTGTGGGTGGGGTGCAAAGCACACCCACGTGCCAAGCAACCCCACCACAAGAGGAAGATGTGCATGAGCAGCAGTGGTTCTGCTAGAGAAGGAGAGTGCTTTCCCCACAGAAGAAATGGGCACCAGCTGGGAGGCAGATGCCTCTGTGATGGAAGGGTGACACCAAGAGAAATTGTACATTATCTTTTAGAGCAGTGGTTTATTTGAAACCTGTTTCCAACTGACCTGACAAATTCATTTCCAAAGCAACAACAGATGGCAGTAGACAGATGGCTCAGTAATTTCAAAGCCTCTCCAGAGAAAAGAAGTGTCACTATAAGCCTGCACTATCTTAACATTAAGAAAGAATGGGATCTTAACCTCTGCATTAATGGGTATGCGCCAGAAATAGCAGAAAATAGTGTGAGGACACATGTTGTAGGCTGGATTTTTGCAGTTGTTCTCATGGTTTCCATTGGTATAGCTCCACAATTCTCGAGCCTTCTCCTTATCTCAAAACGGCATTTTGAGCCAACATTTAAATAATTTATTTTATGACTATAGATGTTTTCCCTACATCATCTTGGTCCAACCACATAGTTCCTTGATGCTTCAGTTTCTTGTCTGCAAAACACAGATAAAAATCCTGTATTGATCCTGTGCTTTTAGAGTATTTTTCCATATTTCCATATGTTCCTTTCTTTGTTTTTTTTTTTGGTGCTGGACTCTCCTTTGCTGGAACCTTACTCCCTGCAAGAAACAATGCTAAGAGAGCTGTATTCCTTTGATATCAACTGATGAGTAAGGGAGCCTCAATTTTGACTGATTTTGTTTTGGCTTTTTTTCTTAAATTTATGCTAAGGGTTTGCTTTCCTTTGTTGCAATTTTACTGCTGCCTATCCCGTCCCAAAACTGAACTCTTTTGGTAGTTTTTCTTTTTTTCATTTCCCCTTTCCCTTAGATATTTTAGTGCTGCAATTTTTGGAAAGACTTAAGTTTGTCCTCCCTTCTGCATTCTCATCATATGACAGAAGGCCCATTAAATGCTAGAACCAGTAATTAAAACATAAGAAGTGACCTCTTCTTTCTGAGGCCAAGTTTTATAAATTCTCAGCTCTGACCTGTCCTCCAGAGTACCTGTAACTTCCTCATCTTCTGAGAAGGTAATCAAACATAATCAAAAGGAATCAAAGGGATGACTCTGTCTTGTCATCTGGCGCACACCCATTAAGCAGAATCAGGAGACAGGAGGCTTGTGGCACAGCATAATTGATCTTTGGAGAGATGAAGTCATGGGCATGGATAAAACTCTTATTTCTCTCACTTGAGACAATACACAGCTCAACGCAGTGGAATTATATCCTTATGAAGTTTGTATAACTGAAAAGATGCACCAGACCAGTTTTCCTTATTCCAGGAAGCCCAGTCCCTCTGTATCATTGTGGTTGTACTTCAGGGATTACAAGGCCATTTTTTACCCTGGATTTTCCTTTCTTCTTTGCGAGTGAGAGCGGGTTTGTCCGCTTAGACCTATTGGAGGTACAGAGAAGGTAAGACTTTGCCTGGTGGTGATGGGACTATATCAAGTTCAAGCCCAGAACTCCATGAGGGTTTAAAAATTAGGAAGAATAGAAGTGATAGTGTGTGGGTACTGTGCAGTCAGAAGGAAAGGTATAAGTGTATGGACTAAACAGACATGAACAGATCCTCACCATCATCACCTAGAAGATGACCATGGATGCAGAAGGAGAAAGGTCTTGTAGGAAAATGTAAATGAGGAAGGAAAGAACCAGTCCTTAGTATGAAGTTCATGAGTAGTGACATACTCTTAACAAAGCAACGGATAAGCTGAGAAGCAAAAAATAGCAATGCCTGCTGAAAGTATCACACAACAAATGAATTTCAGCAGCTACCACAGGGCTGTTTCCTGCTCACTATTTAGACAGCCCTTGGTTAGATGTTGCTGGACAAAAAAGGACAGATCACCCCGAAATGGAGCATGGCTAGTGAAGATTGGTCTGGCACAGATGTGATACAAAGGGGCAGTGTTGCATTAGGATGGAAGTTATAGGCCACTGCAGGCCTCCCATAATGTGGAAGGGGTTATATCTGCTTCTTGAGACCCACAGGTCTGGGAAAACTCTGTTTCTAGCTGCTGTGGAGAGGATATACAAGCTTAAAAGACAGAAGATGCTGGGAACAATGTAATTCCATTCCCAGCTTTTACCAAAATGTTCTTACCATCCTCTTGGCTCTCATTTTTTCTCATCAGAGCTGAGTCAGTAAGAGCTATCCTGTTTACAGAATGTACCCTAAGATCAAACAGGATCTGGGGACTGACTATGTTCCTCTAGCAGAGATCTGGGCTCAGGCCTATCGTTGCTCATCCAAGCCAAAATTTTGATGAGCAGTTGGTAGCTAGATGAGATGGGTGGGTTTCCACTAAGGAGAAATGGTGTCTTCTATACAAAAGAGTCTGCCTTGCCAGTTGAAGGAAGGACATTTTAAAAAGCACACGAATAATCATGGGGATTAGCACCAGCTCCTGTAAATGGAAAAGACACCAGTCCCTGAATGGACATAAACCCAAAACTAAAAGTACAAGGACTGAGTTCACTGTTTCTGGACCAGGAGAAGGTAGGTGGAAAAGCACTGCAGTCTTACTTTCTGTGAAGCCAGAACTGCATAAATTGCAGTCTCAGCTCTAGCAAATGTTCATATGTCTCCACACAAGCTGTGAAAATAGAGAATTAACTGCTGGGTACATCAGAAGGATTCTGAGTAAAACAGAGACATCTGCAAATATTCAATAAATGTGGACTGTTGATACTGATATAGCTTCTACCATTAAAAACAAAGGGGGGGGAGCCCAGTCACTGCTCCAATTTTTGACTTTAGCAAAAATGATGCAAATAAAGCCAGGTTATTTTTCAAAAAGTATGTTATTGACTTGTTTCTGAAAATTATATTTCTGCTAGAAGTCTTCTGCTAGTCAGGATCATTTCCTCAGCAGACTGAAAGCAAGCACTGGTCTCAGCAGGCATCTGGCTGTGAGGGTAATTGAATAGTACAGCAGAACAGGTTTGGGACTCATCAACTCTCATGGGCTTTAAAATGAGATTACACAGTTCTTTAAATAAATCAGCTATATTCTAGCCTCTAAGAAAAATGCTATTGCTGGATGAAACTCCTCCAGGTTTCTTACAGCAATAAAGAGCAAACATGTTGTCTCTGCTGCCCAGTGTGGTATGCACCAGTCTTGACCATGTGCTTGGAGGTCTTGTGATCACCACAGGTGAGAAAGGGAATTAATTCATGTTATGTGACAGTCATGTTCTCCTACTAAAACTTCCTAAGAGAGGACCTAAAGTTTCCAGGTTCAAGAGAGAAAGTCAGACAAGAGCCTGACTTGACAAGATACTCTTCTGTACTTACAGAATTTATCAGTTGTTCTGTCCACAGACAAACGAGACATGAGTTCTTTCCAGCCATCAAGGTGACTTGTTGGTCATAAAATGCATGTTTTGCATGTTTGTCCAGAACTTACCATCAGTCTTGCTGCCTTTTATTTCTGATAAACCAGGATCACAGAACTCATTGGAAAAGGAATTAGCACGGTAGATGATGGGGAATTTTAAAGGTACATTTTGAGGTAAATTAAACAGACATCTTTGTTTAAATATAAAAGAAAAGTTTAATGAACAGTTCCCTGAGCAAAGTCCTACAGCAAGCAACAAAAAGTTCTACATAGACTCTGCAAAGTTACATCACAAGTACACTTTCTATATACACTCACAGCAGCACTGATCCCCAGAGTGGATGCATGGGACATCTCAGCACAGCTGTGAGTCTACTCCCCAGCCCAGTTCTGCTGTTCAAAGGTGTTTCCTGAGTTTGGGCTGCCCTTGGATCCCATTCTAGGATGGCTACAAGACAGTACTGAGGCTGTTGATTATCTCATCACTTCATGAAGGGAAACTTCACACCCTTCATGAAATCCTTCTATTTCTGTCATTCCTGCTTCCAGTCAGATTAACACCTCCTTCCAGATGGGCCTTCTTACCCTCTATGCCACATCATACTTTGGTCATAAATTTCCACTACTGAGCATTTACAATTATATTTTCCCCTTCATAGATCAAACTGGCTGATGAAGGGAGCTTTTTAGTCTCTTAAAAAATAATCCTGAGGGGCATTTTAAACAGGGGGACAGAGACTCTGACCTGGATTTTGTGACAAGAGCCAATATATACTTTGCCCAGCAAAGTTAAGGAGATGGTCTCCAGCCAAGCACAATTTTAGGCTTGCTTAAGGAAAAGGGAAGCTGAGGCCAGGCTGTTGGAATTGCTTGGGAGGCACTAGACACAGCATATGGGAATCAGCCCACGCACAGACAGGCTGTGACATGCCATGTACCCCCCACCTCTGACCCCTGTGCTGTAAAATGGGACTGACAGAAGACTCAGAGAAGCTGTGTGCATTGCCCAAGGTCACAAATGGTGAAAATGGTGCCCTAGTCCCCTGGGACACCAACATCCCTGCAGTACCAGCCTTCCTGCTATCCTTAGCCTGGCTTTTCTCTGCTTAAACAGTAATGCATGTTCCCATTCCCCTATAATTAATTAGCAAGGAATAATTTATTCTCTGAGAGAAAATACATCTTTCTCAGCCTGCTGTGTGTTTAGACAACTATAAATCTCTTGAATAAATTGATACAATAACTATGCTGAACTTCTAAATCCTTATGGAAAATAACCATTACAGTTTTTATGTGTTTTATGTACTATTAACTCAACACCTCCTCCGGGAAGATGAGAGAAAGCAGCTCTGAATGGGCACTGGAGTTCCAGGAATGGGAAACAGGGCTGCAAGTGCCTTGCTGGCATCACTCATTTCTCTACCACCTTGCAAGAGAGATGATGTCTTGTGCTGCCTGGGGCTGTAATCTCATCCCCTCATAGGCAGGGGCGATACAGCCCACGGTGCCCCCAGGCAAGGAACAGATCTGAAAAGCAGTGGGTTTGCAGGGCACAGGACAGAGCCCTGCCCATGCAGTCATCTCCCACGGAGCGCAGCAGCCATTACGTGCTGTTTTCTTCTTCACGGCTGCGCTGATTTCAAAGCTGCTGCATCTTCACTCCATCAACGGCGGGGTGTCCCTGTGTTGACACGGGTGTCTTGTGCCCTCACGCTGGTTTCTGGGACCGCTGAACTCTCGCTCTGCAGGCTCAGAGTCTGTTCACGAACCAGAAGAAAAACATCAGTGAAACGGATGGTGCCATCTACTGGGAATTGAGATTTTTACAGACAAGACCACGGGCTGAGCTGATGCAATCGGTTAGAAGCTCTCCAGGCTTATCTGACACTTTTGCAGCAAGGTGTTTATGGAGAGCCCACTGGCACCGCTGAAACTCAGAATCCAAATCTGTCTGTTTAGGAGTTTCTATGGGGCACCTCCCTCCCACAAAATACTAGTGTAAGAGCACGTGGAAGGGCCAAGAAGAAGCTCCTGGCTTTTGGACCTAGGAGGAGAGTATGTTCATGCTGCTGTGGTAAAGTGGAGATTAAATGCCCTGCAGCTGTGACAGACAGATGTGGGTTGTCTTGGGGTCTCATAGGAGAGGAAAGTGTTGAGCTTTCAAAAGAGTCTTGGAGAGATTCTCCCCTGCTTTTGCCAAAGTTGTTTCCCAAAAATTTTGATAGAACACCCTTATAAAACAAGATATAATTTTGTCACTAACCTTTGCCTCAGTACCTAACATAGCCAAGAACCAGAGAGCTCTGGGGCCTGGGGAGAGACCTTTTGCAGTCCCCTTTTCTAGACACCTGTATTACTGGATTTGGCCATAGTTTTGGTTATGAAGTAGAATGGGGTTCAGACTGCTCAGCAACTCCTGTGTCATTTGGAGCAGCAATTTCTCTTTTCTGTTCAATAAAACTCCTTGTTCATAAGCACAAGGCATCATAGCCAAACACCACGTTAGGTTTTGCAGCAGTGTGCTGTCATTTTGTCAGATCCTGAAGCAGAGAGAAGCCATCAATAAGACATTTGCTGCTGGCCTAAGACTGTCCACATTTGATTCAGTGGGTTTTTTATGTCTGATTTCTGTGGGGAAATACTCATGAATGTCTTAGAAAAATCCCTTCTGAGCTGCAAATTTCTCTCCTTGTAATGTTTGAAGCCTCCCTCCCTGCCTCCATTTATAGCTAGCACATATTGTCTAACAAGCAAAAGCCAATTAATTGCTAATATTTTAAATGCTGTCTCCAACAGTTACTTCAGATTAGCTATTTGCTGTATTAGAGCTGCAGGCCTCTCTTTTGCTTTCTAAAAAAAGTCACAAATTCATTATGTTGGCCTAGTAACAGAAACTCGTCAGTTCTTTAATGCCCTGAGAAATAGACCTGAGACGTTTTTAGAGAAACAGGTTAACACATGTTTTGGATCCTGACTTGGACTGCAAGGCAGATACAGATGCATGAAGGTTCACTGCAAATCCTAATCTAGCAAATTTCTCTTTAAGTGAAACACACTTAATGGAGGGACTTGAGAGCAGCCCTTTCCAATGTGCTCTGCTGTGAGCTAGGATCGGCAGGCTGCGCCAGAACAGGGCTTTGAAGCTGGCTTTCCTCATTGATGGGCTTCTGTTTAGAGATGGATCATTCACCCTTCTCCTCTCTGTTTTGCAGGATTTTCTAGGCTTTTTTTTTTAAATCCAACTACTCTATCATTGGTGCTCAAACATGTGCCCAGAATAAGGACTGTCTTGTATTTGGGTAGAAAAAAGCCAAAAACCCAAGACTGATTCCAAGAGATTTTAATTCTATCTGAAACAAACCACGATAAAAACTGAGCAGCCCCCTGGCCTGTAAATCTTTCAGCGTTGTGACTTTTTAATGTGTAGGTGAGAGAAAAGCCCTTTCAAAATCTCTAACCTCAAAATCCCAGCCTGAAGTACTTCCTGAGAGAAGCCAAAAGATTTTGTAGGGAAATTGCCTTTGGATCTCTTTGGATCTCAGTGCTACTGTTTGATGTGAATGGCGATATTCTCTCAAGTACTGTGCTGCAAGGCTCTTCTGAGAGCTTCAAGGGTTTTTACACCTGAGACCGGTTTTCCTCGAATCCTGAAAGGGAGCCTCCCTCTTAGAAGGTAGCCTCCCTCTTGGAAGCACCCAAATGCACAGTCCCATGTGGAGAAACACCCATAATGTTCTCCATTTCTTAATCCTTGACTTTGAGAGGGTTTCAGTGTATCCTTAAAAGGAAGAGTTGGGAAAAAATCTTTATTTGGGAAGGAAATCTAATACTACTAGCCTTAGGAAGCGGATATATAGTGCTCTTCTGAAAATCATGTGAGAGGGAACAGGGGTGAGTGAAAGTTAACAGATTGAGAAGGCTGGGAAGGGCAAGTGGGGACAGGACACTTTAAATTATTTCCTACTTAGCCATGATGTTAATCTGTGTGTCACAAATCCTCTTATAGAATTTTAAGTGAAAACATGTCTGAATAATATGTGTTCTTTCTTTCAAGAGAAGTAGTCTCAAAAAAAAAAAAAAGTTGCGTTGTTTTTTTGTCTGCTAGAAGTGGTTTACTTTCAGACTCTGAGGCCTGATGCCATTCTTGTTTACGTAGCTTTCACATTCATGAAAATGGTTTCATGGGCTCTAACAGCTTTCCTCCTGATTTGCACCCATGTGCAGCATTGCAGCCAAAGAACAGTAAAAAAATTTAGAGGAGCAGAAATAAACCCAGTGGTGAACAAGAATGTCCCCACAAGCTTCTGAGCTGGAGCTTAAGCAGCGTAAAGCGTATGTCACATCCCTTGCCCGGTAAGCCTGTGACCTCAGAAACTCCAGTTTATATACCTTCACCCTTCATTTGCTAAAAGGAAAGGGAAAAGATTGTCATGGTACATTAACATGAAGGTTGTGCATGCGAGAGGCTCAAGGGAGATTTATAACCTTGGAGCTTTCTTTACAAATAGTCCCTGAAATAGTGGTTTGGGAGGGGGGGAAGTCAAACTTTTTTCTAGTACCAGATGGAATAAGCAGCTTAGATTTTTTTTCCCTCTTTTTGTGATCCAAGGAGAGTAGAGCTGGTCTTGTCTGTGCTGCCTCACAAAGGCAGTGGTGATATTGATACTGATTTGTTGCTATATATCCCTGGAGTATTTGCTGGGGAGCAGGGGGTATATTGTCTCCTCCTTGGCTCCTGTGAGGAACAACTTTTACTAAAAATTGCTAGAGGGGAGTGGATCTGTTCTGAAAAACATGGTATGGGCTATTCGGAGCAAAGAAGAGACTTCGACTGCTTTCAAGTGCTTTTGGGAAAAGAACATAATCCAGCCCAGTTCAGGCTAAATTGTGCATGTATGCTGAAGCCCTGCCAGCACGGCTGGCAACACTGCTCTTCAGCAGCAGCCTGGTTATCAGTATGTGCTAACAAAGACCTTGTGCCCTGACTCCAGTGAATTATTAACTCTGTGTCGCTGGTGGACATGTGGACCATATGCCTTCGCAGGCTAGTGCTGCCTGCTCTGGGAGTAGAGTATTCATTTCCCTTCCTTCTCCTGACTCTGCCTGAGATGTGACTTCTGTGCTTTTGAGAAGGATTTTGCTAAAGGTGGCATTGTTGAAGAGTGAGGTTTGCTCCAACATGCATGGCAGTCACCAAGAGCCACAGAAGCCTTCACATTTGGTGACACAAGTGTTATGAAGTGGAGAGCTGTGAGTGCATGACCCTGTATTTCAACAATGTTCTTTGTCATGGCAAATGATGTCACAGGTTGCACACAATCCCTCCTTATGACTCGGAGTGACGCCTGTACTCCCTTTGTCAGACAAGACTTCTCTGGAACAGGCTTACTGCTGGCAAAACCTTGGGGAACATGTGATGAAGAGAGAGTACAGCAACAACAACAACAACAACAACAACATCAATGCTATATTTGAGTCACACAGAAAAGGACATGCAGGACTTGAGTGATCACAGGAGCAGTAACATAATACACATCTCGGAAGTGTGCCGCTTTCAGTGGGTGAGTAACTCTACTGGATATGGCACAACAGAGGGGAAGGGAGGCTGCTGACATATATCTGCTTTCCTTCCCCAAGTAGGCTTTCCTGTAACCACCAAAAACCATTCAGCAAGCCTATGCGAAGTTGTGTCAGACCAGCAGTATTTCCATGCTGTACCTGAAAATAACGTTTTGACTTGTAGTACCTTTGCACAGTAAATATTTGCATAATGTAAAGGAAAGTGGGGAGATCCCAGCCTAAAGCTTTCCCTGCCCCTTCTTCTGCATATGATACTTTTTGGTGTAGCCACACAAAGTCCTGCACATTCCCCACATGGCCACCCTCAGAGTACTCTAGAGACCATGGAATGTGATTTCTGGTAGGACTCAGTGAGTTAGCCACCTTGGAAACTGGAATTCAGGTTAGCAGCATTGTAGGACATATTTGTGATTATTGTGTTTAAGTGACAAACAAGCTGTGTTTCTAACGCAGAGGCTTATAGTCTCCTTCAGCTGTGAAGATGCCCAGTTGTGAAACTCCCCCTTCATGTGAAGCCTCTCATCTTCCACTGGGTGCTTGAGCTCTCCTCATGCACCAATGTCTCTGCCACTTCCCCCATCTTCAGGCCAGCTGGTGGTCCTCCATGCCCTCCAGTGGGGGTGAGGGGGAAGCAGACACAGCTGTAAGGATGTAGTAATTCCCTTTCATAACTGCAAAATGGCTTCCAAGGATCCTTCCCATCCTCTTTCTTTGGAAGTGAGAGTAGCCTGCCTGTCTCTGCACATCCAGCTCTTGCCAGTGTGTTGACTGCACTGTGAAAGGGCCCAGGTCCCTGACATGTCCCATGCTTCCTTCCTGCAGCTATTACCACCTGCCAGGCACCTTTATTTTCTGGGAAAGAGTTTCCCTGTGTGTAGTATGTCTTAAACATGACAAAACAGGTGCTTGCCCTTGTTCCCTTGCTCTCCCTATGGGGTTTAGAAGCCTAGGTTGGTTGTAGGAGTCCTGAGCAACTCAGAGTAGTATCAGAGGACCAGGTTCCCAGCTCTGCCTCAACAAAGCACTGGCACCCATGTCTACATTTTCAGCATGTGAAAATTCTTGTTGCTACTCTGTATATTTAAGGACTGCAGAGAATGAGGGCCAAGGTCAGGTAAAGCCAAAAGGGTTATCTGTACTTTTCAGTATGATGGATAAAGAGTCCATTTCCCTTTCTGGGATGACAGTGCCATGCTTGCAAATTCATTCATGCCATCAACTCTTTGCTTCCAGGTACAACAACTTGGAAACGGGTCTATTTTAACTCTCACTGTTGAAGTAACACTCCTCAGATGCTAAAACCTACTATGTGACTTCTGTAGAGGTCTGTAGAAGTGACATTAGGTGGAAGGCCCTGGAGGGGATAATACTGCAGGGATACATTTTCATGAGGTTTGTCACCACACAGTACATACATGGCTTTGGTGTTTTCATCTCCTGCTCTGACATCCTAGGTGTATATGGAAACCACTGGAACTGAGAAATCTCTTGGTTAAGTCTCTGTCTATTTCACTCTGGTCTCAGGTGCCTTCACTTCCTCATATAATTTCTGTGATCTTTATCTCTGTGGGTACATTGTCACAGCCAGGATTTGGAGAGCCTGTCCAAGGGGCTTTGTAGTGAAGGTGCAGCTACATTCAAGGCTGAAACATACCATCAGCTTGGCAGCCAGGGCACCTCTAAATAGAAATCACTAAGCAGGAATTGCATGTAAGGGACCAAGTGTTGGAGGCCTGGCTGCATGTCACCATGCATTAGCTGTGTTTTCTAGGAAAGGAATTTGAGTACTTTAGCTTGTTGTCTGGAACATTTCTGTGATGAACAGGTGATTTCTGATAATCAGAAAGTATTCAAATACTATCAAGAATTTCAGGAAAAAGACATCAGATTACTTGGTCCTTGATGAAAGTTCTCTGCAGTGTTTAATTTCTACATGGTAGCATGAATGTAGGTTATACAGGGCCAGAGAGTAGCATAACTTCTGTCAGTGGTGGCCTTTGGCTATGCCTGGTTGTGTCAGGAACAGCAGGTTTGTCTTAGATATCTGTCTAAAATCAATATACTGCATGTTTGAAGGAGAAAGGGCAAGACAGATCACTTCTCTGAGTAACACACTGGCCATCACAGGGAAGACCAATGCTGTCTGCTTTCGACTCTTACAAGTCAGGCAGGGCAAGAGTTGAATTTACATCTTCTGGTTCTGCTGTGGGAATGTTGTGGGTCTGGGGAAGGCCATCAGCCTACCACTTGGATACTGCAAGTGGTATAGGACACTTGCTCTTTGGGGCTCCTGAGGCAGTCAGCTGTAGCTAGTATCATGGTTGTCTGCCACAGACATATAGTTTTGATGAAGTTTTCTCTGTCTTTAGAAGTTTTCTTGGTGCAGAATTTGTTGGGTCCCATGGAGGTAAATAGGTAACAGGTAAAAAGTCCAGAATTCTTGGTGACAACCAGTTTTCATAGAGCAGGCTCTGATAAGAGCTGTGATCATGAAGAAAAATGTGAAAACTTGATTCATCAAGTACTCAAAAACATAAAAAGCAAATTCCACCTGTATATATTTTCTATTTTGTATTTTAAGGTATACTCCATGATTTCTCAGGAAGCAGAACGACAGCACAGATATTTTTGGTGCTAAGCTAAAGACTTCAGTGCTGCCAGGCTGATGGTTTGTCACATCCCAGCTACAGCCCTGACTGTACCTGTAACTTGCCCACATAGCCCCACAGACATGCTCCTCAACAGGCTGGCTGAACCTCCCCACTGAAAGAACAAGCCAGTTAAGCAGCTGTGACTTTTATTTCAAACACAGCTTTCAATATTGGCTGATAGTTGAAAGTGCCTTTTGAACAGCTAAAACAGTTTCACATGCTTAAGCAATGACTTTATGGATCTGCCTTTCATAGGAGCAACATCTACAATGCAGCCAACTGCAAAATCCCACCATCCTAGCTGAAAGTCCCACTTTAGTTTTCACAAGAGACTGCTGCTCTTTTGCTCTTTTGCTGACCGAAAGTAAAATGCATAAATTTATGAATTTATTTACAGCGGATGGAAGAGTTTCTGTCTTTTTGGCAACATCTGTGAATGATCAGCATCAGGATTCTTTCTGATTGCTGGATAGCTAGCAAATCCAAGTTGAAACATCTGTGCATGAGATACGCATCATTGCTGATCCATCTGCAAAACACATCAGATGTCAGTTGATTGATTTGAGCTTGACAGGGCTAGATAACCAAGCAGTAGGAAAAGAGAATCTACATGGCACAGTGAGGATTGTTCCCCCCTTTTCAGCTCTATATAGTTTCTTCCTTTTCAGCTCTATATAGTTCCACTGTTTATGTTTTTGCAGTTGTTTTTCTTACATAGTGCAGTTATTGGGTTGAATATGGATAGGAGAATTAAAGCCCACATCTCAAAAATCTGGGAACACATCTGTCCTTGGCAAAAATAACTTTGTCTGTGACTGCCCTCAACAAAACCATAAATGAATATCGTGAAATCTTCCAGAAACTGTTTTGGGATCTCAGTAGGAATACAGTGGGTGGCATTCAGGTTCTGTAACAGGGATTTAAACTTTTTTGCATGTCTTCTTTTTTAGTTTTTAAATCATGTTTATTCAAATGCAGTTGTGACACTAGAGATTGTTATTTGAAGCTGAAGTCTTATTTCCTGTCTTCCTAATCCCTGACTACATTTACACTGGTCATGAAGTCATTCCTCACTGCTTCATACTGTCCACTTCCTATAGCACATGCACATGCAGTTATTGCTCTTCTGTCTGCTTCGTTATTGACTTCTGGAAGTGCAGACGTGCATGATGATGATTAAGAAGACTCATTTTTAGTTTTTTAATGTGATGTGCAAGGGGGATGTGGCCTGGTTTATGACTCTGTTGCAGCAACTACAGTATCCCCTCAGTGCAGCAAAATCACCCTAGATCTGGTGCTTGTATTGCCCTTCCAGCAATTAGTGAAGGATTCAGCAATTGTTGCTTGAGTAGGAGGTCTCCAAACAGTGCCTGAGAGGAGGAAATGAAAATCTGTCTCGCTTAACCCTACATTGCATCATCATGGGAAATAACAGCAGCACGTTGCTGTGAGGTTTTCAGGCAGATGTGACCACCCAGACATGACACAGGCAGCAGTTAGAAAGTTAGAAAGTGACACCTTTATACAGACATCTTTCTGATTCTAACTGCTGTTGATGTGCCACATCTGGATTGCCACAAACCAAATCCTCTGCTGAGATCATGTCCTGCTCTAGTTTTTTATGCTGCTGTGAGAGCAATAGGTGTAGAGTGTTTCTGTGCAGGCAGTACTGGTAAAACCCTGTTTCTGAGACAGGAAGAGATGCAGGCTTGTTTTAGGAGCCTTGTGGAACTCTGTGATTATTATAACTGACAGACGGGATCTGCCACACAGTTTAAAATCACAGCCATCAGCCAGCCTGTTAAACGATCTTCCCTCTGCCATTCAAGGGTAGCTTGTTAGCACAGTAGTTCAAACTTCCCAGTATGACTGTGATACCTGGGTAAGTGCTTCGCAGACTGTATTTTATTCCTGGTAGTAGCAGAGCAGTCACTGAGCAGCTGGCTGGCCTAGCAGATGAATCCCCTCTTCTGTAGGCATCCCCTGTGTGAGATTACAGATGTCTACATGAGAAAGGAGACCTTCTCCTTGAAGGCTGTGGCTCAGGTATTATGCATGAGCTGTTTTATTTGTATCATGCCATCTGGAGGAAAACTCTGCATCAAAAGAAACCAGCAGAAAATCACAAATGGGGAGAAAAGCGTGGATCTCGTAACTGTGTATAAATACCTGACAAAGTGTGCAAATATGTTTGAACTAATCTCTTTTCAGTGATGCTGAGTAATGGGACCAGAGGCAATGGGCACAAATTAAAACAAAAGAAGTTTTCTCTGAATACCAGGAAACATTTTTTTTATTGTGAGGGTGACCAAGCAATGGTGCAAATTGGCCAGAGAAGTGGTAGATCTCTGTCCTTGGAGATACTGAAAAGTCATCTGGACTCAGTCCTGAGCAGCTGGCTCTAAGTGACTTTGCTGGACCTTGGGAGTGATCCTGTGACAGTGAGTGAGGATATCTCTTCAGACCAGCCTAATGTGAGCATGGTCTTCACCCAGGTAATGGGAGCCCACCAGCTCAGTGGCACATGGCAGTGAAATACCTTAGCCATGATCATCTGTTAGTAGCAGTGCTTCCTCTTGTGCAGCTTCTCTCTGTTGCAGACACTGAAGCACATTAACAAGGACCCACATTTCACAACCATGGAAAAATGAGGCCCTGGAAAGTTGATATGGGGTGGTTTAGGTGTAAGACAGCTCCAGAGGCCAATGCACTAGGCAATACCAGTTAGTGTGTGAGGTGGCTACGCGATGTTGTCCTAGGGAATAAAAGAAGCAATGCATTCCAGCTTTTTCTCCTACAAAAACTCTGTGACATTCCCTTTTGCTTCTGTCCTTTATGCCTGGGGCAATTTAACTGGTAACTGACAATAGGGGCATTGCTGCAAGTGTGCCCTGCTCAGATCTAATAAATCACATAAAAGTAGAAGAGGAACAGAACTGGAAATGTCTCTGAATAATCAGCAGATGAAAAACCTTTTACAATCTAGCAAACTTGAAACACAGGCAAGATTTGGTCAGTTTTGTTTCAGAATTAAGTAATTCTGTGGTATAAATTAAATAAAAAGCCAGCAAGAACATTTCTCTTCCACTGTGTCGGCGAAATATGCTCCAGATGCTTGCAGTCTGTTTGTAACAAGCAGCAGTGTGATGGACTGGATGGATTTTGAAATTATGCCTCTAACTGATCTAAAGAAAAAATAATGATAAAATGTTCAGCAACTGGGTAGGTGGAAATAACAAATGGAATGCTGTTATTTCCCAGACCTCAGAAATGCCTTTTACTGTGCTTCATTTGGGACAATTTTCAGAGACAATACCCAAAACCAGCGCTAATGTTGAGTGATCTATTCTCTCAAGGTACTGGTAGATATAGGGAAAATTTTCCAGTGACTGCTTGGTCTAAGACCTAAACCATGGTTCTGAGCATATAGCACTGGAAGTGCAGAAGAACATTACCGCTGAGATTCTTGTCTGTGGAAATCAGCCTTGACTCTGAGAGCTTTTGGGATCTTTGCCACAGCAATAATGTTTTGAAGAAGAAATTAATTTTCTGAAGCTGGTACAAAAGGGAATTTTGTCTCAGCACACCATCTATGTGGGATATCCATGCCATTTTGCAGGGGACTTCACCCTTCTGAGGTTACAGTAGAGTTAGTTTGGAATTCTGGTGCCAGGATCAACCTACCCTGTGCATAATTGGTGGCATAGTAAGACCCTGGGATCCTATGTTCTTACTGTTTTCTACTTACAGAGTACCATTAAGATAAATGTGTCCAGAGTTAGCAGAGGTTTTATGGCTAGAAGACAAGAAAATGTGCCTATGGATCGGTGTGGTGACTTTGAAGAAAAGCCCTCTTACTGCTCAGCAGACTGCTGCAGCATGGATGCCCCATTTTTCCCGGGGCTTCTGTGGCAATTGACTTCTGCTAAACTCATCTGTGCTATTCACACTTGCAAAGGTGCAGCCACAGTTTTTTGTGAGATTCAAAACCTTTTCATACTATAGTTATCACATATAACTATATGTAAGATTTATATAGTTATAGTTATCTAATCAGCCATTTTTTCCTATTAAAAATGTTATTTCTAAACTCTTGGTTTTGCTTACACCTACTGTAGGTAATGATTGCGACAGTGCTGGCTGCCACAGATGTATCAAGATGCTTAACTACAATGGGGCACTACTTTGGGACACTTTTCATCCTCACTCAGGATGGCTCCAGGACCCTGTCCACCACAACAGGTGCTGGACATACCACACAACCTGACCCCTGCATATGCTGCTGTATGGAGTTGTGCAACCCTCCCAGCCTTTGAACTAGCTTTGTTACCTCAGTACAACACTACATGTTTGCTTGACATTCATCCCACTGTCTATCAAGGACCTTTGACCCCTGTATACTTCCAAGCAAACTTGAACACCTGGCTGTCGAACTGTATTCCTCAACTTTTCTGAAAACACAAACTGTAAAAATATAAGCCATTCTTTCACAATTGTCTTCTACTGGTTAGAGCGAGGTGACCAATCCCAAAAGCTGGTTAGACTCTTCTCACACAGCAGGCAGTTTGCAAATATGAGTTCTCCCAGCTTTTCACTATATGCAACAAGATCTGCCTATGGAGGGTGTGCGAGAACACACAGGCAGGAAAAATTACTGTTAAAATGTTTCTGAAGGCCAGAATAAGGCAGAATCTGCCTTAAAATTAGACAACAACGGGCAAATCTACACTAGGTCTCCATCCCTCCATTGCAAATTTTCTTGGAGGCAATAAGAGACAGAAATCCTGTGGAAATCTGCTGGAGTCTGTCAATAAACTGACCTCTTGGTAGGTGCTGGTGAGCAAAAAGGGTGCATTGAAGCCAGAAGGATTTGAATCCCAGGCAAGGAGTGACAAAGTATCATTGTGTCCCCAGGAGTGATGGGGGAAATCCCCGGAAGTGGGGTGTAAATTATCTGGTTTCCTCCACTGGGGTCTAGCCAGGAGTTTAACACCCTTATTTGCTTAGGAGAGGTCCTGCAGTGCTTTTAGTGTCTGTAAAGGCCCCCACACTGCTGCTGTCTCATGCAAATATGCTAAAAGAGCACTTCTGAGCAAGTGTCATGAATCAACACTGGCCGAAGCTCCTCAGGAAAAAATTAGTCAGTCCTCCAGTCTTTACTGGAGGTCTCTGTAATTTATGGATGCCTGGAGGGATACATCTTGAGGAAGTGCAATCTCGTCCTTTCGTTTAGGGTTACAGCCTGAAGGCCATTTTTAGAACTGACAAGGATGTGTCCTGTGCCAGCACAGGAAGAACATGTCCTGGCACACTGCATCTCATCATGGTCTCCACTATAGGCTATTAGCTGGTCCTGATGAACAGCTGGAGGGAGTTTTCTTCCAGGATGACATTTTGCACAGTCACAGAATTGTTGCCACAGAGGTCTTTAAGTGATGATGATTTTTTTAAGTGATTATCTTAGGTGGAAAGGCTGACTTGATGTAAGCTTACTGTAAGGAAAACCCCTTTCAGATATAACTTGATGCTCTGGTATCCACTTCCATTTATTCAGCCTGCAGATAAGTCCTATCAGGCCATAGTCACTTTAGGGGGCCCCATGCTTGGGACTAGTGATTTTGCTGTGTGTGCAAGGCACTGAGCCCAAAATCACAAGCCCTGCCAAGTCTGAGGTGCCATTCTGGCAGCAGTGCCAAGCAGAATGGAGGAGCAAGAGTTTGGGAAAAAGAAATCCCTACTAGCAGAGCACCTTGAGGATGTGCTAAGTGCAAACAGGCAGAAAACTTTTCATTTTCTAGACAGGGCCAGGAAAACAATCTTGTGGGTGGTGCAAAAGACAAAAAGGCAGTGCAAAGGCTGGATGAGCAGCAGGTGCAACAAGGTTGCTGAGCTGGTGTGCAGAGTGTTCAGGGGGTAAACCAAGTGGTGAGCAAAGCCAAGCTCTGGCACCACAGGTTTTGTGACATGCAGAAAAATTCTTGTGCCCTAGTCCCAAAATACAGAATGAGGATGTTGCGCTCTTTCCTCTTTCCTCACCAGAGGGAACAGATTTTGCCAGAACGCATTTGTCTGAATTCTCATCCAGGCAAAAGCCATATACAGGCTGGAGTAGGGAACCATCCAAGCTGGTATATATTTTAGAGGCCCAGCCTAGCAGTAATGAAAATTTTGTTCCATTTTAGCAATTAATTCACTGTCAAACCGTTGGAGAAACAACACAACCTCTTCCTGCCTTATCTTCCTCATCTATCAGTTCTTCTGACTTGACAGTGACCAGGATATACCCTACAAGACTTGGTATTCATCTGACAAAGCTTTAATTAACTTTTAGACAGGAAATGCTATTGTCTTTAATACCACTTCTCCCTTAGATTTTCATATCTTTAGGACACAGTCTCTGTATTGTTGATTTTAAAACATTTTCTGTCCACTTCAGTTGTTTGACTGCCACTCCATCTCATTGCTGCATCTGTGCAGAGACAGACTGACATATCAAATACTGATTATTCTTGCTTTATTGTCCTATGGCTTGATAATAGAAGGAGGCACAATCAAGAAGACAGCAGAAGAAACAAACATTCTTTAACTGGATTTAAAAATGTTAAATAGGACCAGGAAGTTAGAGTCCAGAAAAAAACTGGGCCTCCCTTATTTCTTGTAGTAGAACCAGTCAAGGTTGTTTCCCCTGCTAAACCTAGATGATTTTATTTGAGCATATGGTCCTCTTGATTACTGTGCAGAGCTGTGAGAGCTGGTTTGTAATGGCACTTGGTACCAGTCTGCACTCTTTGTGTGGAGTCTAGACATTGCCCTGCTATTGGGCTGTGATGTTGGCAGCTATTGAGCAGAGGGACCCAAAGGCAGATGGTTCATAATGTCTAAGAGATATTGAGGCCTGAAGCCTTCCACAGTGGGGAGAATCTCATGAAGATGGAAGAGGGGAAAGAGACCATCTGAGGAAATGTATGGTGCTATGCTTTAGGATGAGTCCATAGAAATCATAATGCCATCTTCTGGTCAGAATGTCTTTATGGATCAGAAGAAGAGGAGAAACAAACAACAATACATCCCAAATACCTTTATCTGCAGAGAAAGAAGACTGGAGTCAATGTTGAGTTCTGCTCAAACCCCATCTGCACAGTATCTTGTGCACATCCCGTCTGTGAATAGGTGTGCACTTGGGCTGCAATCCTGTGCAGTCTGGGCTGGGAAAGCAGCCCTGGTCCTTTGTGTGTAGATTCAAGAAAGCAGATGAGATGAGCCTATGGGCTTCTGTTACTGATACAAGCTGACCCCATGGCCTGGGGAGAACAAAGGAGTAGCAGCTAGCTTGACTGCTTCTCAGGTGTGGAGATGAAGTGACCTGAGAGATTCATAGAAGTCCTGCTTTGGATCTTGCATTTCCTAGTGATGGCTTAGGTGTCACTGTCTGTCTGAAGAAACGCTACAGGCCTCATGGAATGTCAAAGCTAATTCTAGCAAGTGCCTCTGATTAAAAAATGAGGCTTTGGTTTAAAATAGTTGCAGATAGTCGTGGTAATTTAGTAGGAGTGCTGTCCACCACTGGAAGGCAAATAAACAGGGTGAAGTACCTTCTGTGCATGTGTCTGAATCAGGGAAGAATGGGTTGTCTTGCTAATGGTTTGGCACATATGGCTCAGTACCAGGTCTTTAATCTTCACATACTGAGGAGATATCCTTAGGAAAGAACTGTCTCCCCAAGAATTTCCCTCCTAAATGTTTTTACATGTATTCATTATTAAACACACAGACCAATGGAGGGCTCTGTTTCCTTTGATTGTTCTGGTTTGGGTTTGTTTTCTGCACAACAGAGCGTTTGACCAGATTTCAGCCTCAAGTGGAAATCTGGTTCAGCTGTGGTACTGTCCATCTGCTTCAAGTTTAGCATGCTTTCCAGAACCCTCCTGGTTTGGAGGAATATGGTCCTGCTGCTTTCATGTCCCTGACAACTCACTCACTTGAAAGACACCACAATGATGAAAAAAATTTGTTTTATGTCATCATAGTGGGTGCAGAGGAGGTAATTTGGCCTGGTTTTGTAGCACATCTTTAATACAGGATTTAGGGAGTAATCCTGCGGTCACTGAAATCCTGGACAGAGCTGTCAGTGGCGAGAGTGGAAATCAGATCCAGACTGGCTAAGAAAGCTACACAGCATTTCCAGCAGAAATGTTCATGGTGCCTGATAAAGGTTTGGACGGTGTTTCAGCTCTTCAAGATCACCTGCTTGGCAAAGTGAGGTGCAACAGGTGTGACTAAAGGCAGTTATTAGTCCTCTCCCCACCCCAAAATGCTGTTTCAGCAAACAAACTCAGCATTTCGAATTGTCAAGCTGGAGTTGTGCCATTTCTTGGAATAAGTAGAAATCACATTTATTGGCTCTTTTAAATTTATCTTCTTTAATCCTGATGAAGAAGTGTAGGCATTTTCTTCAGTGTTTAGTGAGAAGAAAGAAAATTCCCAGTTGGCAGAAAGCAAAGTAAGTGCTGACTTAAAGAAAATTACCCATGAAAATACACCTAGAATAAAAACTTAATTTCAGCTCTGCTACACTTGATGGGCTGACAAGAAACAAGAGTCTTTACAGTCAAGTAAAGGATAATCACTGACAGGCTCATATCCAGCTATGTGGACTCATAAGAGAACTCAAAGCTAATCCAGAATTGCATGAAACTTTCTCACTATGCTGTTTCTTTAATTTTCCTGGGACATTTTGCAGTTAGTGAAGCAAACTGTCTATGTAACTCTTCGCAAGACCTGACCTTTAAATGCCTTGAGGCAGGGATGGCCATTAGCTGTACAAGTCTGTGTAGCAAATAACCCAGCAGGATAAGCAGTGGCTCACTGCCGAGCAAGGACACATTCAAGTGCTTCTCAGAAGGCAGGTCTGAAAGGGTTGGAAAATACATGGCAATTCTGTGGTGCCACAAATGACTGATCTGACCTTCACCACCCCAAAGAAAAATTCCACCCCACTGAAGTCAGTATCCTGAAAAACACCAAAAATGCTTTTCCTTGTGCTGGAGCTTCACTCCCATGATGCACTCTGTGGCTCTGTTACTGCCTCAGTAAATGCAAGCAGCATTAACAATATATTTATCTGCTTTAAAAAAAAAAAAAAAAAACCAAAAACCACAAAACAGGCACCTTACATACTGTTAAGACAACATTTTGTAACAAGTTACTGTTGCTCACACATTGTCTTCAACTCTGACATGCTTCCTTGTATTTTTTAGAGCAAGTTACAAAACGAGGAGAAAATAAGTGTTATGTCTTAGAAAACTCCTGTCCTCTTTGTGGAAAATCCTTAATTACAGTTGCTAAAAAATGAGGATGTATCTTTTTCCCCAAAGACATCCTGAAAAAAAAGTTAATTTAATAGATAAACTGAATTCAATGCATAAGTGATTTAAATTTCCTTCAGTTGTTCCAAAGCAAAGCTGCTGTCCTGATATTTCCTAGAAGACATCAGAAATATACCTATGTAAACTAAAGATTTTACAAATTTTGGAGCCTTCCTAAGGGGCCTAGTCTTTCCAGCTGCTTCCCAGATGGATGCTTATGTGCACAGGACTAGGGTTCACTGAGGTTTCAGTTCAGGACTGATTTCTCCTGCATCTTTCCTCCAGCCCAGCAAAAGGCTTGAGAAGGGAGTGCAAAGAGAAGAGGGACTATTGCATGCCTCCTTTCCAAGGCCTCAGCAGCTGTCTTTCTGCTAGTAGGGCTGAGGGCCATATATAGGCTAGCAGTGGGGCTCAGTTCCCACACAGATAGAGGGACTAAATCCCTATTTACTGAATTTAATAAAATTATGCGTTAATCACATTAATTTTTCCAATCCTTTGCATTTTTCCTCCCAGCATCATGAACTAGCTGACTAACTCTCACTACTTTTTACTATTTTGTTAGCGCTTCATTCTCACATTTTAAATTGTTTGGGTTTTGATTGCACTCTTTTAAAAATATTTTCAGACTGGGGAAAGCTGTTTGTGAACTGTCATTTAACTCCTTCCAGCCGGGCTTCAAATGATCCTCTCCTGTATTTCAAAAGTGCTGGGGCCTAGCACAATTCAGAGCTCCCTGTTATGGTCATCTACTTTCTCTTCACCTCCTTTCAATGTTGAAGAGATTTATTTTTGTTTAGCTTTCTATCTCCATTCAAATTGAGATTACTATTATTAAGCTGCATTTGGAGAATAGAATTCCACTCTTTCCTGTTTATTTTTGGCTTTTAACTAACTATGCTTGATAATTACATGTAACCACTTAACTTTGTAATATATTCCCCATATTTCCCTTCCAGCTGACCTAACACTTTCATACAGTAACATACTACAAAGTTCACTAACCCTTTTTTATCTGGAGGCATAATTGGGACTCTGTGTTCATGAATCTCTGAAATCCACATCAATCCTTCTAAGCAAACTTCCTTTCAAATGCAGATAGAGTACTTTTTTCTCAACTTGATGAAAAAAGCTCCTTGCTCCTTTATTATGTGCTTTATGATATGTTTCATAATTTTAAATGGTGAGAAATACTCATGCTTAAATTTCATGGTCGTTAAAATCAGTTTTGAATTAATGTTCAACAGTGGGTGACTCAGAACTGACCTGCCTGTTAAAGGACTGTGAATATAATTTTGTATTCATTGAATATATATTGAATATATTGAATATAACATCCTGAACTCTGTGCAAACCTCTTTTGTGGCAGCTTCTTTCACTCAAGGTTTACTGTGTTTAGCTGTATGAAGTGGCTTTTTTTCCCACTGCAGGTTACTGTTAGGTAACAAAGGCACGTGCATAATCTGGAGGTCTCTCAGGCATGTGTGCTGCATGTGCACATGGATGCATGCCATCCCAATTAGCACGTGCAGGAGTTTTGGACTGTGATGCTCTGCAGATCTGTCACCAGTAACACCCACTTGAGGAGACTTCTGCCTCTGACAGCCTTTCAGCCATTTCTACATAAATGCTCTTATGGCCTGGGAAACTAACTGAATTTAAGCATCAGCTGATGTACAAAAAAAAAAAAAGATGCAGCCTGTTTTTGCACACAGCCCAGGTCACCTCCTGGCCACACCCACAGGCATACCTAAATCTTGGGCTGTGTGAACACCTGCTTGTGCTGCCCAAGCTGTGCTGCTGTAAGAGACACGGCTCCTTCAATTACCTTGAACTAAGTACCAACTAGTAACAACTCAGGCCCCAGACTCTCCATGGTCTAAGGCCCTGAGCCAGGAAAGCATTTAAGTGCGTGCTTGTTTACCCATTCTGTACAATGTTCATAAGCACAGGCTTAGATGTAAGGACATTTTGAAGTCCTATTGAAATAATTTTGCAAGGGACTGGGATAAACAAATCCTGGCCATGCTACAGACAGAAATTTATTAAATAAAAGTGTTGTGTTTATCTCTTAGGTTTCTGCTAATAGAACTAGGGTCTGTCTTTCTACTGAAATGTTGCAGTGCAAGTAAAAATTACTTTGGAAGTCTCTTTAAGACTCTGTCTTTTCTCATTCCCTATTTTTCATTAGCAATTCACCACAAAGAATGCATTTGCCACCAATTCAAAAATAAGGCCAAGCAGCATGCTAATCTGTGTTGCCTGTAGGCCTGTGAGCTGTATTTCAGAAAGCACTGTTACATATTTTGCTACTTTAAAACAAAAAGCAAACCAAATGGTCACACAGAAGATACCTAATCAGTCTGCCAACACATCTCTCTGCCATGAAAAATTTATTCTCTGTAGATTGATCAGGGTATTGTATGAATGCTATCTGGCTTTCATGCCTAGACATGCATATGACCAAACGTGTGGCTGCTAAATGTGATGTCCAGCAAAGCTGCTTGACTATCTGTGACTGGTGGGAAAACTCACTATTTGAGGCTCCAGTGTTGAATCAGAGTTCTTTTTTGGGGGGCAGATGAAGAAAGATGTACCAGCTGCACTTCTTGCTCTGATTTTTACAGACGTACCTGAATGGCTGGCAAAACGCTAGTAGTATTTTTCCCTGCTGTAAAAAAAACCCCAAACAACAACAACAAAAAACCAAACAAAGAAAAAACAAACACACAAAACAAAACAAAACAAACAAACAAACCCCAATAATAATTAAAATATCCTTGGTCATATAATGCTCTTTGCTCTAAATGGCTGGCATGACCTAAGAAAAGAAGATGCACTTCATGTATTACTCCAGAATAGTTCTCCTCATCAAAATCTGCAAGGTTCAGATATATAGTAATGCACATTAAAAAAAAGGCAAAACAATGAAGGGTTTTGGGTCTGCCTACTTTCTTCTGGAGGCAGTTAATTTGCACCAAAAAACCCACACAAAAGTAAAGAATAGCACCTTTTCTTTCCTTGAGCTGATGGGAAGTTTGCCATGGACTCTAAACCAGAATTTAACCTTGGGACAGATATCTGGATCTCTGGGGTAGAAAAAGATGTGTTTAGAACTAAGAATATGGGAAAGCTGAAGAGACAGTGACTGAGTCTGCAAACAGCCGGAAATACTTGTCTTGTGTTGCTTTGTGCATTGTATTTTCACATACAGAGCTTTGGAAGGAATGGTCCACATTAATAAATTATAGTGGTCTTTTAAGACCATCTTTGTTTATTCTGTGTACTAAGCCCAAGGGTAGGTCAGGACCACCAGCAATTAAAAAACAAAAAACCAAAAAAACAAACAAACCAAAAAACCAAAAGCAAAACAAAAAAACCCACAAAACCAAAAAAACCCCACCCAAATCAGAAGAAACATCATTCAGCCCCTCAGGACAGTGAGCATAATGGTCATTACTAAGGTATAAATGGTTAAAATTCTATTACTGGATAGTATATATGACTAATATGTTAATATAATATATATTGCTAATATAATAGTATATATTACTAATATATACTATATTAATAGATAACATGTATTATTATATATAATCAAACTGAGAAAAGATGGAAAAATTAATCATAAAGAACGAGCTGCATAAAACCAACAGCTTATTCTTCTACTTAAACAATAAGATACTGCTTTGTAGAGTGGCATGCCTTTTACCTTTCATTTGACCTGTATTGTCTTTTTATTTAAGGCTTCAATAGATTTTGGCTTTGTTATTGGGAAGTACTTAATTAAAACAAGTAGGAATGATGCAGGAAGGATTGTTCTATACTATAACGCCACACACCTTAGTGTGTGTGGCGTTCTATACTATAACGCCACACACCTTAGGAGCCACAGATCGTTAGCATTTTAACTTTAAATGTTTACCCAGTTTAAGTCTTAAAAGTGCTAACGATTTTGCTATATATGAATAATTTACACATGCTGTAATAAAATTATCAGGAGGAGACTAATGAATATTTTGAGAGTTTGAAAACTCATTCTTTTAATTTGCACTGGATTAAAACCTGGTGCATTTCTGGCTTTTCTCAGCATTTTGAAGACTGTACTTAACAGCTAGTGTTTAAATCTTCACTTTTGTGAAGATTTAAACACTAGCCTCCTCGGCAGGAATGGCTGAATTTCACTATTAGAGACTGATACATTCTTCAGCATATTTTTGATCATATAAGGATCACACTTAGAGCAGCATGGTACTAATAACGCCAAGGTCACAGTTTCGATCACTGTATAGGCCATTCACTGAAAAGTTGGACTCAACAGTCCTTGTGGGTACTTCCAACTAGAAATATTCTGGTGATGCTGTGAACGCTGCTTGTGCAAAGCATACTGGACGCACAAGTTTGGAACGGCCGCACATGAAACAAGAGGGAGTCAAAATAATTCAAGCCGACGGACAATATAAAAGCTTGTGAAGAACCACAATATGCCAATTTATATTCTCCTAAGGAGAGCAGTAGGAATGGCAGAGACACAGGCGGGCAGGCCCAGGGCGGACAGAGCTGGGGCGCTGCGCTCCCTGCGGGCCCGGGCGCGGCGGGTTCGCCGAGGGCTGCGGGACGGGGAGCGCGGCCGCCG